>PVLC010001294.1:81775-149232 GCA_004027655.1 Graphiurus murinus | reverse complement strand
AAAAGGAGAGATCCTCGATAAGCAAAGAAGTTGATTTAATTGTAGTGGACATATGGGGCAGAGGGACGCCCTAAAGCACATGATGTACTTACACAATCATATCAAGGTCACTCACTGATGTGAACCTGAGGGGGAGGGAGGGGGAGGGAATGGGGTGGGAATTGGGGAAGGGGTCAAATGAGAAGTGTGTGCAAATATGATGTTAACAACTTGTACTTAACAAAGATATATGCTATGTTGCACGAATTACTACAATAAAAATTAAAAAAAAAAAGAACTTCCTGGCATGTATCAAATACTAAACACATGCTTGTTGAATAGATAATGAAATTAAATGACTATCACCATGCAGTGGGATCAATATAATCCCAACATCCTTAGAACATTAAGGGAACAAGGCTTACTGAAGCCTACATTGGGGAAAGTGCAGGGAGACGTGAAGGAGGAGGCAACTTATGTATATATGATTATATTTAATAAATGTATTGGTAATAAAAAGTGCACAACTCTATAGCAGTCGTATCTTTTTTTGTGGTGCTAGAGATTGAATACAGGGACATCCTACCTTCAAGCTACATCCCCAGCCCTATTTTTTATGTGGAAACAGTGTCTCACTGGGTTGCTGAGGACCTTGCTAAGTTGCTGAATCTGGCTTCAAACCTACAATCCTCCTTCTTGGACTCCCATGTACTGGAATTAAAGGCATGCACCACAACACCCGGCTTCCAGTGTTCTTAAAGAAAAATTAATACATAAAATAAAATAGGTATTTTCACTTGATTGCAAACACACTTTTAAAAATAACTTCTACTGATGAGGAAGTCTAATTATAGAAATAAAAAATAATGACTAGCAGAATTGTAAGACACCAATTGTTTAGGTCAGCCTTCCATTGCTATGAGGAAAATATTTGGTCTGATTAACTCAAAAGGAAGAGAGGTTTATTGGGCTCACAGTTTCAGAGGCATTAGTTCATGGTCACCAGGCCCTGTTGCTTTGGGCCTGTGGCAGCACAGTACATCATGTCAGGAGCACGTGGTAACCAAGAAGCAAAGAGAGAGAGAGGAAAGGATTGGAGTCCTACAAACCCCTTTAAAGGCATGACCCCAAATGACCTAACTTTCTCCCAGTAGGGTCTGCCTCCTGAAGGTCTCACACCCTCCCATAAGCCTTTGGGGGACATTTCATATCCAAAATATAATACCAACTGTTAACATTTTGGTATATTTCTATCCAATTAATTCATTTTTAATAGTTTTCATTTTAATTCATAATTAATTGAGTACACTATACTTTCTAAATGTACACATATGTAACACATGTATATGGTAAAAAGTGAGACTCTATTTTTATCAACTTTACAATCCTAAAGAATTCCAAGAGAAAATCAACATTAACTGTGTATATATGTTGCATGTACTTTGCTATGATTTTACATATTACTGTCCATTTATACACCTATAAAGTTTGGAATTTTTTAACCACAAATAAGATTGTGTTATACATAAGCTTTGTACATTAATTTATCATGCAATATATCTTGGAAAATTTTCTATATTAGTTCATACATATTCTTTTGAATGAACAGCTTGGTATGATTGTATCATAATTGATTTAGCCTTTTATTTACAACTATTTACATTTACAATGATTTAGATTTATTTACAACCATTTACTTACAGCTGTTTTTACCACGTCATACTATAGTATATTGAATGATACAGATGCATTTCATACAAATGTGCTTCTGTAGAGTAAACATTTAGAGCATTATTTTATCAAAGGGAATTTGTATTTTAAATTTGCATAGATTCCACAAAATCATCCTTTAAAAAGTTTCTGGTATTTTGTTATACAGTCACAACACATAGAGTATCCATTTCGTCATACCCTCATTGGTACTAGATATTACCATTTGTTTTAATATTTGCTAAAATGGTGGGAAATCATGGTTATTTTATACCTATTTTAGTTTATATGTCTGTAATTATTGGTGAAATTGAGCATGTTTTCATACATTTATTGAATGTTGTGCTTCTGTACCTGTTCTTATCTGAAACACGTTAGGTAAGTTAAGAACTGTCTGGAAGAGACACACATACAGCTCTTAAATTTATCAATAACTTTTTTTCTATATACTGAGAGAAAGAGATCTTACTGAAATTTTATTCCCGCATAGATATCCAGTTGTCAAAACACCACATATTGATCAGGTGTCTCATTACTCAATGATTTGAAATGCCATCTTTATGACATATTAAGATCTAATGCACATCAAGCTCCATTCATGTGTATGGATTTGTATATTGCTGTGCTATGCCATTACCAGTTTTAGTTATAGCTTCATTTCAGTTAGCTATAGTTACAGTAAAATTCCATAAAAAGAAAATAACAGAAAATCAACACACAAGAAGCATTTATTCTTGGGGATCTAGGGTTGGCTAATCTAGACCCACTTGACTTGCCAGCTATGCCTCAGATGAGAGGTTCCACTTCACCCTGTGCAGGTATGGGAACACTCACCATTCTTTGACCAGTGGGCTCACCAAGGTATGCCTTTCTCATAGTGATAGCAGAATTGTGAGAACAAAGCTCAACTGCACAAGCACATGCCATCTCCTGTATGCATCTCCTCTCCTGACACCCGCATTCACCAAAGTGAGCCCAATCACCTAAAAAGGGGGGAGGTGTCGCCACCTTTACAGGGAAAGGTTGCTGATTATATGGCAAAAACCATATATACAGAAACATATAAACTTGGGTGAAAAGTTCCATTTATCATTGGGAAATTCCCTCAGTTTTTCTTCTTTTTAACATTTTTTCTTTTAGCTATTTCTTCAGGTTTTTTTTTTCCAAAGAAAACTTTGATTTGATCTGCAGAGTTCTAAAAACTGCAAGTTGCATTTTTGCTATATTCACATTGACTATATAATTTGGGTAGGATTTATATCTTTGTAATATTGAATCTTCACATCCAATTAGAAACATTTTGGATGTTTTAATTTACTTGAGTTTTCTCTTGTGCCTTTTGGCAAAATTTAGTTTTATTATAAAAATTTTCAAACAAACTCAAAAGTAGAAAAATAGTATAATGCATACTCATTTACATATCTCCCAGAACCAACGGCTATCTGGATTTTACCACACTTGCTTTATCTATCCTTTTTCCCTTAATTTTTGCCTAAATATTTTAAAGCAAATTCCAGTCATCATGTTATTTTACCCTACATTTTTTTTCTCATGCATCATCTAAAGTACATATATATATATATATATATATATATATATATATATATATATATGTTTGTGTTTATGTATGTGTACTTATATAAGTATGCATATATAGCCAGGCGTGGTGGCACACGCTTGTAATCCTAGCATTCGGGAGGCTGAGACCGGAGGATCCCGGTTCGCGGCCAGCCTCAGCTACCTAGCGAGGCACTCCGCAACTTAGTGAGACTCGGTTTCAAAATAAAGAATAAAAAATAGGGCTGGGGGTGTAGCTCGGAGGTAGAATGCCCCTGAGTTCAATCCCCATTACCGCAAAAAAAAAAAAAAAGTATGCATATATTATATATGTGTATCATTTATGTTTTACTCACACAGTCATAGATCATTTAGCGATGTTTTGGTCAATGACAGATTATATACATAATGGTTTCGGTAAGATTTTATCACCGAGTGACATCATAGCTGTCATAATTTGCACAAGTATACTTTATGATGTTTGCATGATAATGAGATTGACTAACAATGCATCTTTTAGAATGTATCTCTGGCATATTCTTTGGTATTATTTAATGACCAGTTCTTAATCAGAATTTCCCAATGTCTAAGAAATATCTTCTTGCAATTTCTTTTTTTTTCTTTCCTTTTTCTCAAATTGAGGTCTATAAATTAAACCTAGTCAATATGTCTCTTAAATCCCTTACTCTAAAAAAATCTTCATCTGCCTTGTTTTTCCCTCTACCACAAACTTGTTGCTGAAACTGGGTTGTCATGTAAAATTTCCCATATTCTGAATTTTGCTAATTCTCTCTGTTGGTATCATGAAATGATTCCTTGAATCCTATGGTACTTTTTCTGTTAAGAAGCTAGTTAGATCTATAGACCAAATCAGATTCAGCTTCAAATATTGGGGAAACAATACAAAAATACTTAACAAGTCATGCCGTGTGCTTTTTAAGGCATTTATTTAATTAAGACATGCATGTGTTTAGATTTATCAAGAGAATAAGTTTTATTCATCTCATTTAACCATTAGGAAGTTATCCTTTTCACTAATGGTTTCAGCCTGGACCCATGATTTTATTAGATGTTGTAAAGTGATGATATTATAATCCTACCATTCCTTTTACAAATTTATTAGCATCAATTATTTTGTCACCTTGAGGTAAAATTCATATGCCCTTTCTTATTTCTCAATTTTTTTTTTTTTTTTTTTTTTTTTTTTTTTTTTTTTTTTTTTTTTTTTTTTTTTTTTTTGCGGTACTGGAGATTGAACTCAGGGGCATTCTACCTCCGAGCTACACCCCCAGCCCTATTTTTTATTCTTTATTTTGAAACCGAGTCTCACTAAGTTGCGGAGTGCCTCGCTAGGTAGCTGAGGCTGGCCGCAAACCCGGATCCTCCGGTCTCAGCCTCCCAAATGCTGGGATTACAAGCGTGTGCCACCACGCCCGGCTTATTTCTCAATTTTTGAATCAATCAGTTGGTTCCTAGCAACTCTACAAAGGTGGTCAGTGCATTTTTATAATCATGAGGAATTTATAAATATCAGAATAGTTGATGTATTCTAATCCTTCACAGGTGACTACTATTTTTGATATTTGAATTTTTCCATCCTTGGCCAGTGAAAGCCTGTTTAAGCTGGCTTCTGATTCCTTTTTCATGATCTCTAGAAATTTCGGTCACCTCCTTGTCTCCTAACAGGAAGATATGTTTCAGGGTAGTTTTGTATATTTCCTGACCCATACCTATAATGAGTGATTCTCCTGAGGTGCCATGTACCTTCTACTTGTGATGGTGGAGGAGGTATAACTGTACTTAAAGACTGCTCTAGTCTGGATCTGAAATGTCCCCAAAGTCCCATGTATTAGAAGTTTGGTCCCCAGTCCCTGGCACTACAGGGATATGATGCAAGCTTTAAGCGGCAGAGCCTAGTGGGAAGAAGTTTGGTTATTGGTCCTTCCTGTCTTTCTTTTTGCTTCCTGGCTATTAGGAGGTGAGGAGCTTCTTTTTGCCTTAAGCTCCCATCACAATCACAGGTCCCAGAATAATGGAGCCAACTGACCATGAATGGAAACTTCCAAAACTGGAAGCCAACTTTCCTCCTTATAAATTGATTATCTGAGGTATTTTGTCACAGTAACAAAAAACTGACTAACACAGAGACAATAATGTAGGCTCAAGAATACTAGTTGCTACATCAATTGATTTTTTTTCTTGGTTCTCATTGGTAGATAAAGCTAGAAATTCAATTTTGTTTATTTATTAGTTATTGTGTATAAGACAAACTTTTTTTTGTTGTTCTGGGATTGAATCTAGGGGCATTCTACTTCCAAGCCACATTTCCAGTTCTATTTATTTTTTATTTTGAAACAAGATCTTGCTAAATTGCTGAAGCTGACCTTGAACTGCAATTCTCCTATCTCAGCCAACAAAGTTCTGAGATTACAGGCATGCACCAACATGCCTGGCTAAGACAAACATTTTTAAAAACCATTTTTCTGAGGTATGATTGACATAACAAAAGCTGTATAGGTTTAATATAAACAACTTGGTGAGTTTGGAGTTAAGCATATACTTGTGAAACCATTACCATAATCTATGCTATAAATATGTGGATTACCTTCAAATGTTCCTGCCACTGTGTGTGTGTGTGTGTGTGTGTGTGTGTGTGTGTGTGTGTGTGCTAAGAGAATTTAACATACAATATTTTTGAATACAGAAATTGGAATTTTTAAAGAGGAAATTTGATCAAAATATTATTGATGTTTTCAATTTCCTTTAGAATACAAGGTTTAAAATTGTGAAGGTTTATGCTTTTTCTTTGAAATTTTTACATTTAAACAATTTTCTTTTTTTGTTTTTTTGGGGTTTTTTTTGCGGTACTGAGGATTGAACTCAGGGGCATTCTATCTCTGAGCTATATCCCCAGCCCTATTTTTTATTCTTTATTTTGAAACCGAGTCTCACTAAGTTGCGGAGTGCCTCACTAGGTAGCTGAGGCTGGCCACGAACCCGTATCCTCTGGTCTCAGCCTCCCGAATGCTGGGATTACAAGCATGTGCCACCACACCCGGCCGACATTTAAACAATTTTCATGAAAGTATTGTCATTATTGCTGCTTCCATTTACTATATTTGGTTAGTCTTTCCTTAACTCTGGAAATTTTATTTCTCCTGTATCTTTGACAGTTTTCTTTCTCCTATTTTCTTGTCATCTCTCACAATAAATGCCCTTTAGTGAGATGTTGGACTTTTTGAATATCTTCAGTGTCTCTACTCATATTTTTCTTGTTCTTGCATATTTTTGTTCCCCCAAATTCTTGATTCTTCTAGAAATGCAAATGACATTTTTCTCACCTCCCCCAATACTATGAATTTTATACACAAACACACACACACACACACACACACACACACACACACACAGTTTTATGTTTATAGTTTTTAGACCTTTCAGTCAGTCTGAAGTTATAATGAAGGAAGATCAATGTGTCTATCAACTTGACCAAATCATCTTCAGGCATTTTGCTCCTTTTTCACATGGTCGAATATATTTCTTATATGACTTTTGTTCCATGTTTATTTTCTACTTTGTTACATATGCAGCTCCAAGTAATATTAAAATTTTTCCAAAGTATATTTCATGGTTATATTACTATTCCATTATGTTGGGGGAAATGGCAGGTATTTTAGTTTTTTCCCCATTTTTTCATTGTAACACTGTGATAAACAAATTCCATATGTGTAGTTTATGCATCTCTGAATTATTTCCTCTGGGTATATTAATTCGTTCTCTAGATGGAAGAAACTAGTATTTTCAAAACTAATGCAATTGCTGAGTTGCTTTTCAAAATACTGTAGCAATTACAATGGTGACAGTAGATTGACAATTCAGCACACTTATTAAGTATTAGGCTCATTTATTCATATTAATTATTATACATTTAAATCCCTGAGCCTATACATGCATACATTTGTACATATTATACAATAGTTATATACACCTATAAGTGAAACAAGTATCTCATTATCACATTAGTTTACAGTTTTGGTTTTATACATTGTTTTTATACATTTATTTTCCATTCACATTTCCTCTTTTGTGAATGGTTTTTCCTTTATGTACTTTCTTTTATATACTTTATAATTTTCTCATCACTCTATTGGAATACTTTTCATAAAAGGAAAATTTACTAACATTTGCTATTGTAACATTTCCCAATTTTGTTGTTATATGCTTTGAATTGTATTTAACCTGAAATTCAAGCCTTACATTTACATTAAATGAAATGCATTCATCATTTTCCTTCTTTCTTTCTGATTTTTTCTATTACTCTTGTTTGGATAAAAATTTCTCTTTTGAAGATCAAATAAATATTCATTTTATTTTATTTGAGGTTTCCTATACTTTCACATTTTGGCAGCGGGGTGGTGCCCAGAGGCAGATTACCTCTGAAATACACCCCCCAGACCTATTTTATTTTTTATTTTGAAACAGGGTCTCACTAAGTTGCTGAGGCTGGCCTTGAAACCGCGATCCCCCTGTCTTAGCCTCCCAAATACTGGAATTACAAGCATGGGCTACCATGCCGAGCTTGCTTTCATTTTTCAAATTCAGATTTTAAGTTTATTTGTAGTTTATTTTTGATGTACAAAAAATGTACTTTTTTTTTTAATTAGTGCATTGTAATCATAAATCTTTGTTAAGTACAATCTGGTAAAGGCATACATGCGCACATCTCTTATTTAACTCTTCCCCAATTCCCACCCCACTCCCTCCCTCCTTTTCAAGTTCTGTTTAGTGATTGACTTTGATATGTTTGTGAAAATACATCACATGCATTAGGGTGTTCACCCCCCCCCCAATCACCTTCAGTTAAATCACCTTCTTTGCTCATCTAAGGTTTCTCCTTCTTCGTCTAGACTCCCTCTTAAGACCCACTTTCTCCCTAGTTTCCGCATATTAGGGAAAACATGCGATTTTTTACTCAGAAAATGTACTTTTTTCTATCAGCCAGTCTTTTCAACTGAACACTCTAATCGTTTAGTGAGCATGCTAATCATTCCCTCTGATATTTTCTTCATTCTATATTTTTTCACAGAAAGATACATGTATATAGTCTTATTTATTTCTACATATCTATTTTGATCCATTAATCTGTTTTTTTACCAACTGTATAAATTATAATGTCTTTATAGTATACTTTAATACAGGCCAAGGCTGTAAACATCTCATATGAAAAGGAAACTTCATAATATCATCCTTCAAAAAACACTTCAAAGTGGCACTTCCAGACCTCACAGGTCTTACACGGGATTTTGTCTCCACAGCAAACATTTTAAACCCATTTGGCCAAGATGGTTATTACTGCAATAACCACCACAGTTAAGCCACCATTATAAAAAAGTAAAAATACAAATACTACACAAATAGCCTTCCATTGTCTAGATGTTTGATAGCATCTGGTAGAAAGGGATGTGTATATAAATGTTCAATGCCCTTCACACATATTCTCACATTATCTTTTAGAATCAGCATGTTCTTTCTTGCATTTACTTAGGAATACTGACCCCAAACTCTCAGTGTCAGGAGGCACTTCTTTATGTGTCACGTCCAGTTCGTTCCACTTGGACATTAGCAATAGTTTTCGTTTTGGGATCACTGACAATGGCACTTTGCCTCTGGAACTCAGCTGTGCCACACTTTAGAGGCATCATAACTCACACTTTTGAGGCATAAAGGGAGGCTGAGGCACTCATCATGTAACCCTGGGATCTTCTGGAAAGATAAAATAGTTTGGGAGGGATGAACTATAGATACACACAAAACATGGATGAATCTCAAAATAATGGATGTAAAAGAAAGCCTATGTAAAAGAAGCCAGACCACTAAAGATTCTCTGTAGGATTATATAAAGTTCCAGATGGCCTTAAGTGACAGATTATTGATGATTCCCTAGTGCTGGGACAAGGGAGGATAGGATTGGAGTGAGTGTTCACAAAAAGGTAAAAGGAAATTTGGAGGGAGGAAGTGTTGGATGTTTTTTCTCTTGATTGTGAAATTGTATATTTTAAATGCGTACAGTTTATTGGACACTGAAATACATAGTTATCCCTTGATATCCATAAGGGAAATGGTCCCAGGTCTCCTCCCCAGGATGACAAAATCCATGGATGCTCAAGTTCCTTGTATAGTGTATTTGCATATAAGCTAAGCACATCCACCAGTATACTTTAAATCATCTCTAGATTGCTTTCAATGCTTCATAGAAGATAAATGCTATGTAAATAGTTGCTATACTATATTAGTTAGGGAATTGTGACAGGGAAAAACAAGTCTGTAAATGTTCAGTACAGACACATTTTTTTCCAAATATTTTCAATTCATGACAGATTAAATCTGCAGGTTTGAAACACAAGAATATAAAGGGCCAATTGTGTGTGTGTGTGGTGTGTGTGTGTGTGTGTGTGTGTGTGTGTGTGTTTGTGTGTGTGTGTGTGTGCATAAAACCAGGAAAATGATAGACAAGAGGTATTGAACAGGAAAATGAAGATACAAGAAAGTGCAAGAGAGCAGAAAAGATCAAGGAATAGCTAAAAGATGGATGCTAGCCACAGTACATTTCAGAACAGAGCCTAAGCTAGTAGGCTGAGTAGAAATTCTTCTTAGACCCTACTGTGCACATAAGTCCCCTGAGGATCTTGTTCCTGTGCAGATTTTGACTCAGTAGGTCTGCGAGAGGGCCTGAGGCTCTGCACTGCTCACAAGCTCCCAGGCAAAGACGGCACCGCTGATCTTTCAACCCCTCTTTGAGGAGTGAGGCGCTAGAGCAGCGTCTTCAACTTCGGTTGCACTAAGAATCACTGGGAAGCTACAGAACAAGATGACAAAATCCTCATGCCTGGCTCTCACCCCTGTCCTAGAGGTCCTGAGTTAATGGATCTAGAATTCAGCTTGGGAATTCAGAACATCTTAAATGTCCCTCGGTGATTCTCATGTGCAGCCAAGGCTGAGAACCACTACAGGAGAGAAAGAGAATCTGGAGTACAGAACCCCCAGAAGGTCATAGACATGGCAGACGACCTGGGCCAGGCAAATATAGTGAACCAGGTCTCCAGTCAGAGCCAAGACCGACCCCGTTTGTTATGGTTTGGCTTCCAGTAATGTCACCCGGAAGGGCTCACCTATTGGCAACACAGAAAGGTTCAAAGGTGAAATAATCAAATCACGAGGGTTCTAATCTCATCACTAGGAATGTGACCTTAGGAATGTGGCCTTAGGGACTATCTGTGTCCTTCGCCACCTCCCCTTGTGCTTTTCCTTCCTGCCTCCATGCTGTGAAACCAGCGTCCCTCTGCGTCCCCCACCACTGATGTCACCACCATTTATGCTAGCAGACTGAGACCACGGGCCCCAATAAACCTTTCTTCTTCTAAGTTTGGTGTGTCAGGTACTTATGAGAATGGTGAGAACGCCGTCTGAAACTCTGTTACAAACGTGCAAAGTTACCTGAGTGTGATCGACGTATAAATAATCAGACCTAGTTAAAGACGTTTTTCCGCACTCACTCAGGGCCTGGGAATAAGCACCAGACGGATAACTGAGTGCGTAGGTGGAAAGCAAGGCTGCATTGTGATTACAGCCACCAGGAAGAAAGGGCCATGCAGCAGATAAAAGTGGCCAGGGAGGCTGGTCAGGTACATACACCTACCAACACATCCACAAGAATTTTTCACTAAAAAGAAACACCCCTGGCCTCGCTCCTCCTCGAGCCTGATGGACCTTAAGCCAGGCAGGACAAATGATACTGCTGTCCTCTAAGTTGTCCCATATTTGTCTTAGAAATCACTTTCAATTCATCTAGTTTTCTATTAACATTAACAGGTTGGAAATTATGTGCTGATCAGTCCTGCCAATTTGCATCTGCATCATAGAATTCGAATTCTGAAACTACTGATGCACCCGAATCCTGAAATGTCTAATGAGACATGTCAATTTAATTGTGCTGCTTGGAACATAACGCAGCCAGGGTTTGTCAGCATTTTGCTGACAAATGCCGTTTACAGACTGATCTTCGGTACTGATCATTTTCACGATGGCTAAAAATATTGGGAAATGAGCTGTGCTTAGAGAAACAATAGACATTTCTTTCTTCAGTTTGGTACATTAAATTGCAATTTAGTAACAAAATAAACTTACAGGAGTTTTTAAGCCGTCTGGTTTGGTAATGGTCATTATATTCAATTCCTGATGCAGAGGATGCTGTATTTCTGGACGATGAGAAAGAAAGAGAAGAGTATGTCCTGAATGACATCGGGGTGATATTTTATGGGGACTTCAATAATGTCAAGAGTAGAAGCTGGAGCTACGGTCAGGTGAGCCACTTAAAATTTGTCATTGCCAAGGACATTTTTACCTAATATTTTTGTCACATATATTACTGCAGGGTGCCATATATCGATATTAGACAGACACAATTTCCTGCTTTCCAGAATCTGAGAGTCCAAGACAGAAGGCATAGAAGTAGAGACTTATAAAGACAGCTGCATAATTTATCAGCTGAAACCACATATCTTCCTCTTATTACAAATGTTACAGAGATGAGAGGTTCTATAGATAATATGGCATTCTATTGAGAAATACCTTGGCATCTTAGTACAGGGGAATTTCATATTTCATTAGTTCAACCTGGAATGCACTGAAAAGTTCTTTCTCAGATAAAGAAAGGTATTTTGATAATGCTGCAAAGAGTATTATAAGGTGTATGTCCAACTCAAAGAAATAACTGTTTTAAACAACTGTTAGTGTAGAATACCACTAGTTGGAAAAGAGTTTTACCTTCTTGGAAAAGGCAGGCCCACTGGACTTTTACACGAGCACATTTTATCAGCTGCAACCTCAAGTTACTAGATATGAAGTAGCAAATAGCTGGGCACCGGGGTTCATACCTGTAATCTCATTACTTGGAAGGCTGAGACAGGAGGATCATAGGTTTGAGGCCAGCCTCAACAATTTAGTAAGACTGTCAGCAACTTAGTGAGACTCTATCTCAAAATAAAAATTAAAAAGGGGCTGAGGATGTAGCTCAGGAGTAGAATGCCACTGGGTTCAATTTCCCTTAAATAAATAAATTAATAATAATAATAATAATAATAATAATAATATAATGTAGAAAATAGTATTCTTTAAGATATTCAATAATTCATACTATTTCAATTTGCTATCTTTAACAATGGTGCAAATGAATGATATTTTGCCCTACTTTCATAAATGCATGCATGTCCTGTGATTAAAAAATGATTTTTTTTCATTAGCAGCATGAGAAGAGGTGAACATGTCACTTCTCAGGGTGTTCTGGTTAAGTTGACTGGATCCTTTTTCTGGGTATCCAGGGGAGGGATTTCCCCTTGGGTATCCAGCGGAGAGAATCTGAACGCGCCAGGTCACGTGATAATTTCTTGGCTCCTGACGCCTTGCTTTGACTTCCATGTGGGATCTCCCTGTGTCTCTCACCCTCAGCTCTAGGCTGACCATTGTCATCATGAACTCTTACCGGAGCCCCCAGCTTTGTGACCAGCTTCACCCTCTTCTCATAATAACACACCCGGTATTTCAGGCCTGCCCACCTACATTTCTGATATACTGCCAAGCTATGATCTATATTTGCTTGCCTTGTTTTTAGATTCTTGCCTGGTTCTCTGGTGACAAGCCCTCCCCTTCTCAGGACATGCAATCTTTGACTACTGCCTATTGTCTGGTACCCTTGTCTTGAGTCCCCATTTCCTAGCACTTAGGTCTCTCTAAATCTGTTTTCTTTTGCTGTGATAGAATACCTGAGGCTGAGAACTCTATAAAGAAAAGAGGTTTCTTTAGCTCACAGTTTTAGAATCTGAGATGGAGATTGAAAAACTCCATCTCTCAGCCTCTGGCAGGGCCCCTTGACTACATCACAAAATGGTGGAGAAACAGAAAGGGAACCAGCCATGTGCAGAAGGGGCCAAGCACTTGGGATGGCCTCACTTTAAAAGATCTGTTCTCACAAGAACAAACTCACTCATAACACCGGCAAAAATCGTTTCTGAGGATGGCGCCCATAAACTATCTTGCATTAGGCTCCAAATTTTAAAGCTTCTAACACCTCAATACTACCATGTTTCCAACATATAAAACTTTGGGGGGCATATCTACATCATATCCAAACCATAGAAGTTGTTATTCTATTTTTGACACTCTACAGGTAGCTAGTAAAGGGAAAAGTCATCATAGGTAGCAAGGAGAATTAGGCAGGGGTGGTAGACACAGTCAGGGTACTTCTGGCCAGCATGCCTTTGGGTAGACACTCTTGAGCAAAGGCCCTGTATCTACCATCATTCAAAGAGGACATTCATTAATTGGGATCCTTTGGACAAACTAACAACCTGAACCAGTTGTTTACAGTGAGACAGAGAAATAGTGAATTCTATGACTATTTCTTTAATTCAACAGTTACTATCATTGCACAAATGCTGCTGAAATACATAGCATGATGAGAACCAAAATAATGAGCTATTTATATGCCTGAAAAACTGGTGGAATTACAGATTACTAATTCTAGCCCATCAGTTTGGGGTACGCTCAGAGTTGGTATTCTAACTAGATTTTAAAAAGAATGACATGGCAATTAGCCATAAAGATTGTGATTTTTGTCACAAGTACTTGGGTAGATAATATGCAAGGTTTCTATATTTATTTATTATTATTATTATTTTTTTTTGTGGTACTGGGGATTGAACTCAGGGGCATTCTACCTCCGAGCTACACCCCCAGCCCTATTTTTTATTCTTTATTTTGAAACAGGGTCTCACTAAGTTGCGGAGTGCTTCACTAGGTAGCTGAAGCTGGCCACTAACCTGGATCCTCCAGTCTCTGCCTCCCAAATGCTGGGATTACAAGCGTGTGCCACCACACCCGGCTAAGGTTTCTGTATTTAAAGAAATCTATTACAGTGCACTATGATATAGGTAAATTTTCCTCATTTTGCCATTCTGTTACTATTTAGTCTTTACTCCTTTTAAAGACAATTCTAGTATTGCCTGTGGCCAGCAGTCCTCTCTAAGGAAACTGGCCTGGCTACCAGGCTCTTCCCAGGAGGATGCAATCTACCTTCCCTAAGCCTTTCACCTGCTCCAGCCCTAGGCTCCACCCTTTCTCAAAAGAGGGAACTTTAGAGGATGTTAGCTGCATGTGATTGCCTCCCATTTTGAAAGCAAGCTAAGTACCTTCCTGGGACACATTTGAGAACTTTGTTCTCAAGGCACACACAAACTCATGTTACTACTGAGGTCCTAAGACCTCAGACTGACTTTGGTAAATCATTCATTCCTTTGCCTTGGGCACTGAAGCCCATAAGTTAGAGAGATCCCTGAAATTAATTTGTACAATTTGCTAAAGAACTTTAAGCCAGTTCATGACCCTTGGGTACAGCAGCTCTCTCCTAGTTCTGTTTGTATTTCTGGCTTCCTTTTATGTTCTTCTTCGCTTTGTTGAAAAATAAAAAAGGACAGTTAATACTAAACATTATGGTAGAACACCATATATGAAACACATTTCTAAATTTTATATTGTAGCTTCATTTTATTTTCTGCCTAAAATATCTTGCTTTTAGAGTAGACAATAAGTAGTTTCTCATTTCCTTCAAATAGTTTGAAGATGGCATTCTTGACACTTGCCTATATGTGATGGACAGAGCACAGATGGACCTTTCTGGTAGAGGAAATCCCATCAAAGTCAGCCGGGTTGGATCTGCAATGGTAAGTAATGGCTATTGATGACTGGCATCTATTACCTGTACCATTCGACTTGGTGTACATGCCAATAAAAAGCTGCTGAAATAGGGGCTTACACTTAATACACTTTTATTTGCAAGATTCCAACTATGACACCCAGCATAGTTCTTGAATTCTCTGAGCTTGTCATGTGCTGTAAATTATTTTAAATCCCAGTATGTTTCTTTGGCTTCAAACAAATAGTGATGTATAGCATGATACTATTGATCAGTCATCTGATCAACTAAGTGATGTGTGAGAAGTGTCAATGAACCAGGAGAGGTGGTACACGCCTGTAATCCCAGTACTTGGGAGGCTGAGAAAGGAGGATTGCAGGTTCAAAGGCAGCCTCCACAAGTAGTGAGACTCTCACCAACCTAGCAAGACCCTGTTTCAAAAATAAAAATAAAATAGGGCTAGGAGTGTAGCTCAGAAGTAGAATGTTCCGGAATTCAATCCCTAGTACCACACATACACATACACACACATACACTCACACAAAGTGTCAATGACTATAATGAAATGATCAATCAAATACCAAGGAGCACAAAAATGTGCAAAATACAGATTTTTCTCCATGTTTACACTGGTAGTAAGAGTAAGAAATAAGTGGATCTATATGCTCCCAGTTTCTATTGCTCTGGTACCTCCCACAGGGCTTCATGACCTATGAAGTCGACATTCACTCTCCCTAACTATCCTACGGGGCAAGTAGGAGGAGCATTACTCACATCATTTTTAAGGAGGAAACAGGATGATGACAGTTTGTCGGTGACAAAGCTTCAGCTAGAGTTCAACTCCAAATCTAGACATGTTCTACCTTTCCAGCCGCTCCCTTAGGAAGCCCTGAGCCATCTTGAGAATGAAAAGATCCTGCAGCAGGACAGCTACAGAGGACGCAGAGTGCCTATGAGTGCGGAGGCAGGAGGCAGGAAGGAAGTGCATTAAATGGGTCTGAGGAGTCCTGGATTGTGATATACCCAGCACACAGACCCAACCCTTGGTGCAGAAAAGTATACCACAACTTGTTCAGGAGCAGAATATTCTGGGAAAAAATGCTAAGGCAGGCTATATTTTATACAAAGACTGAGAAATGAAAAGATCCTTATATTATCAATTTCTATAATTTTTCTAAAAAATTCTCCCTGGAAGAATTTTATCTTTAAGTTTAACAAAATTAATATTGTTAACAAGTAAATATTAGTCTGAATATGATATGACATGTAATTTCTGGTGGTAGTTTTAATTTTATTAAGAATTAGAGTACATGTAAATTGAAGAGACAGCAGAGTTTACAAAGTGAAGGTAGAAACCAACATCTAAAGACAGTTTGGGGATGAGGGTATAACTCATTCTACTTAACATGTGTGAGGCCCTGAGTCCAACCTCCAGCCCCTGAATAAATAAATAAAAGTAAAAGAGTTTTGTCTTCTTCTGTAAGTCTACACTACATAAAGAAAAGATGATATGTTCTGAAGATTTTAGGAATCTCCTTGTAATAACCATTTATAACAACATATATTAGACCTGCAGTTGGTCACTATTTCTACTTCAAAACAAGATTTCCTTTTTTTCTCCTTGGAAGTTGTCATGCCAAGTTTGCAGTGAAAAGGGGAAGCAATAGCTAGGAATAACTGCATATGCCTTAATTCTTTATTAAGCATTCTAACATGGAATGCTCCTGATCCTAATCTTACTCATACATTGTGTATATTTTTACAAATCCAGAAATCACTGCTTACCACAAACTTATGCAAGAGGGAAGCAACAGAACGGTCTAACCTAATTTTGTCTATAATGGCACCTGGCCAAGTGGAAGCTGTTAAGCATTGAATTAAGCACACAATGCTTTTGGAAATTTTATTAATTATGAAAACTCTGTGAAGTTCTAATTTTGAAAATGTATGTCCCAGTTACAAGGATTGGAATTAGAGAGAGTCTGTTTGGGAAATGGTTTGGTTTGAGTTTGGTTTTATTTTTGGAAGAAGAGACCTTGGACATTAAGGGATAGAGGTCCTGCCCTAAAAAATAAAATAAAATAAAAATAAAATTAAGCAATATCTCTAGATGCACCATACCACCGTTCACAGGGACAGAAATTCTGATAGTTTACAAAACCCTTTCACATTTCTTATCTCTTTTAATCCTTAGAATAGCTCTGTGAGTCTTTGCAAAATCTACTCAGCTATAGTGATTTTTAAAACTAAAATATTGAGCTTCCAAAAATCAATGGAAAGATGACACTGGGAAGAAAGTACCAAGCATTTTCTGATCCTGGAAATGTATCATGACATTTCTGTGTGCAGTTAAACCAAGAATAAAGTAAAAACAAAAACAAAACTTTCACATTTCTCAATTAAATATTTGCCTTACATTTTAAAAGATGTATAGGAGGGGCTGGAGATTGAACCTAGAAACATTCTACCTCCAAGCTACACCACAGCCCTATTTTATTGATTGATTGATTGATTGATTGATTGATTGATTGATTTTTATTTTGAAACCGGTCTAAGTTGTCAAGGGCCTTATAAGTTACTGAGAATGTCCTTGAACCTGCAATTCTCCTGTTTCAGTTTCCCAAGTACTAGGATTACAGGAGTCCACCACCATGCTTGGCTTAGCAGATGTTTTTCAAGAGCTCAAAAAGAGAATGTTTGATGTTGGGAGAGTCTGGCCAGAATCCATACTCCCAGGTAGACAGGCCTATGTGCGTGTCCTTCAGGGATGGGGCCCAGGCTTCAAGTAGAACAAAGCCTACTGCACAGTTTTTTTCTGAATTCCTCTCAGGTATCTCTCAACCTGATCACTGAAGTTGGAAATTCCTCTCACAGAAAATGAATGCTAGGATAGAGATACATGTGATGTGTGTTCAGATCTTTCTAACTGTAGCACATTGACTTCAGTTCATGGCAAGATAAGAGTGATGGCTGGCAGGACTTTCCTAAGAGCAACTGTGGTCAGGAAGGAGTGGATAAGCATCCCAGCCCTGGCTGGGTACCTGAAGAAAGTGGAGCTGAGTGGGGACAAGATGCAGGAGCACATGACTGGGGCCTCCAGGACAAACTGGTTTATGGTGGTCATGGCCACACCTAGCACTGAAGATTGGCGAGGAGTTTACAGGAAACAGGCTGTGCATGATGTAAAAGTGCACAGAAAATGACCCAAATTGTGCAAACTTTCTAATGACAATAATAATATAAATGTGGGTTTTAAGTGCATGATCCCCAGATAAAAGTCTTTATGTTCCAGTATGTATGACCTTGAATAATTGTTGTAGGGGACTGTCTTATACACTGTAGGTCTTTAGCAGCATCCCTGGCTTCTACCCTGGAGATGCCAGTAACACACACACACACACACACACACACACACACACACACACATACACGGCAGGCCTGACATCCAAACTTGTCATAAGTATTGCCATATGTCCTCTGGGGTAAAAAAAAATTACCCTTAGTAAGAATCCTAGCACTGAACACTATTGTATTTCAGTTTCCTTGCTTATGGAAAAGAACTAACACTTTGTTCTTTCCTGCATAGAGGATTGGTCTTCTAATTTACTCAGAACCTGCTGGTTTCATTCCTCTAACAAAGAGGAACTAGAAGCAGCATCACACAGGAAGGTCTATACCAGGAGAATAAACCTCGGCTTTGGTTTTGATTATGTGACCGGGGCAGATCACTCAATTCGAGGGCTCACTTCACCTTTAAAATGAAAGATTGTCTCTACACTCAAACCACATTTCTAATTCCCAATGGTAGCAAGAATACTTTTTATTCTTCAAAATAATTCCCTCTTTTCTTCTATTTATCTCCTTTTTAAATTCAGGATCTCTTCCTGTTTTTATTTTGGGTTGCTGTTATTTTGCTTCGGTGCAGAAGTAGGAGGTTAATGACAATCCAAACAGCCTTAGGCTATTGGACTTACCTGAGAGAAAGAAAGTAAAAAAAAAAAAAAAAAAACCTGTAGTCCCATTGTCTGGGGATTGGGTCTGAGATGTTATAGTATCACATAAACTAACTTGTGTTTACACATTCTTCTAAATACTGAGTAGTACATTTTACTAATGCTGTACTACATATTTACTGAAGAGAGAAAAGGGGAAATTAGAAAAAAGAAAGAACTTGCCCAAAGTTCTATTTCTTCCCTTAAATTGCATCCTTTGATTGCTGTTTTCTTTCCACTTCATTTCTAATGTATCAGTCCCCACCAAGAAAATTGCCAGGAAAAGTTAAGAAGGACACTTTGTGCACCATCTGAAAACTTACTTCACTCACCTGGCATTAATAAGGCATTCCCTGCTAGCCCTAAATTGCTATCAAGCTCCAGACATGGACCCTGAGCTCCCAGTCGGACTTGCAAAACAGTTGTGCCATGACATGTGACAAGAACAGCATGGTCCTGGGGAGAAAGGATGACAGTGACAATAGCCCATCATTACCGCTGGTTGTTACCTGTCTGGGCCTGCTCCTGTCCCATGACTGATTGGATTTGGCAGCAGCTATGGACAGAGCTCTTCCTCTGAGAGATGCAGGTGCTGTTGCGATGGCTTCTGTTACTGCAGATAACTGCTTGCTTAGTCATCATGAAACTGCAGAATGTCTCACCTCCCTGTAGATTTGCTCCTGTGGATTAAGACTTTATCAACAGAAGATCTATACTGAAACCAGCACGTGAGATCTGGAAGACCCTCCGGGGGTCTTCTAAATGGGGAAGTACAAGTCCTTGGAAGTGATGTCATTCACTCTAGGTCACACAGTCAATAAGTGGCTGAGCTGGAACTAGATACTGCCCTTGCTCTCAGACCATATTGCTTTAGAGAGCCACTACCAACACACTATTATCAGTAATACAATTACTATATCACATTGAGCAGCTGTCTCCTAGAAAAGAACAAGTCCCCAAGTGAACTCAGCTCAGGAGAGGTAGATTTTGAAAAAATGGAATAAGTGAAGAAAGGTATAAATCAGAGGAATCAAAATAGCCAAAGGCACCAGGTCCCTGGGAAAGAGTTCCCAAAAAGAATAGGAAACTATGTGGTGTGGTGTGGTGTGTTATGATGGTGGTAGTGGTGCAGGAAGGGGGGGGGGCATAGTGGTACTGATGATAATAGTGGCAATTGTGGTGATGGTAATGATGGTGGCAGTGGTGGGAATGATAGCACCCACCACTGGTGATGGCTGTAATGATAATAATGGTGGTGGTGGTGGGAGTGATAGCGGTGATGATGGCAACGATAATTTTGATGGTAGTAATGATGGCAGCAGTCTGGTAATGGTAATAATGGTGATGGTGGTGATGGTCATAGTAGTGGTGATAGTTTTAATGATAGTGATAATAATGGTGATAGGGTGGTGACGGTAATGATGGTGATTATGGTAGTGGCGATGATGATAGTGATGATATACTCAATATTCATCCATTCATTCCACAAGTATATTTTGTGAGTTTACCAGTCTAGGCACTGGAGTACAATGGTAAGTAAAACATAGTTTCTACCTTCACTAAGTTTAAAGTTGAATAGAAAAGACAAACTAGTAAATAGAAAACCTCAACACAGTATGGCAAATTCTCTGGTAGAATTAAGCATAAAATTCTTTGGGAAAGCAAATCCCTCAAATTTAGCCCCAAGGTTCCCCAGGACTAGCCAGTAGCCTAAAGAGTATTGAGAGACAGGAATGGCTAACAAGGGCTCGTAGCAATAATGAACCATGCTATTGTTCACAAAACCCTTTCTCCATGGAAGAAATTAAATCCAAATGGTCAGGTACCAAAAGAACGGGAGGAAAATGTAGTGGGAGATACAGTAATTTCCCCTCTTCAGGTTTATTTTGGAATTCACAAAAACATAAGGTTGTTGCAACTTAAAAGTTTGTGCTGTGGTTTCCCAACACTTATAGTTATTTGATTCCGTGATACTGCATTTTGATTCAATTATAATAAGAAAAAAGTAACATTAACAGGAAAATTTGGAAGGTGGTAGAGAAGGAAAAATGTGAAGATCATTACATATTTTAAAATTCCAGTGCTTTTGCACTATTGCCAGCCTAGACTCCCCAGCTTCCCTTGAGGTATACACATTTATTTTTAACCCTAGTCATTTGCTAATATCGAACCATGATGCCATCATTAATCCCCATTAATACCTTGTTCTGACTGTGCCCTTTGGGAATTAACTCAAGATTGAACTTTTTTAACCAATCGATGTTCTATGTATTCTTTAGTGTTATAAAAAAAAATCTTGAACTCCAGGTAGTAAATCAAACTGATCACAACTGGGGGTAGGTCCTGGATTCTTCCAGAGCCCAGTACAAAATGAACGTCTGCAGACCTTTGAGACAAAATAGGCTTCGTAGCTTCTGATCCTCAAGCACTTGTTATCCCATAGAAAAACAAAAATAAATAGTTTTTCCTTTTGTCCATCTCTACCCCCACAGCCTTTTCCTTGTCTCAGTGTACAGAAAGATATAGAAAGGTTTGGTTTTTTTTTTTTTTTTCATGTGAAAAAAAACAGTCCTACCACCACTACCTCGATATGTTGCCAAGCAACTCCACAGGGGATTTACTACAAAACCATGTTTTTAATTTTTTTTCCCCTCTAGTTGTTTACTTGCCCATCTTGGATAGAAAGCTTAACATTTAGCAAATTTCTTCATGCAACCAACTTCAATTACAAATATTCAGATTACAATTGAAATTTTGCTTGAGTTAGAAATTTCATACCTGTCATTCCAAATGAATTTTAAAGTCGGAAATAAATGCATAAAATCTATTCACTGACCATACAACTCACCGCAGTGTCATTCCCTAACAGTTTTATTTTAAGAAAAAAAAATTTAAACAAAATGAAGTAACATCCAACTGTTCTTTGGGTTTGTAAAGTAGCCAAACCCCCCCTTTCTTGGAGTAAGCTGTCTTAAAGAAATCTGAGGACCCAGGTGTTTAGTGACCACCATCCCTGACCTCTTTACCACCAGGAAGTTTTTCACTTTTCCTCATCTGGATCTTATTTGGGGGGAAAAATTCATCTATCAAAAAAGCATGATTATGAAATAATAATTTGTTTCCTGATTCTTGTGTCTGAAATATATAATTGCCAATCAGAACTTCTAATGGTACCAGTGGTGATTATCACTACCACATAATGAGTACAACCATAAGCACATAATTCAGGGCCACCTTGGGGAGGGTAAAGATACAACTTTCACTTGGTATTTTGTAATGATGGTAATGGCCCACCTCATTACTAACTTGCAGAGTCCCAGAGATCGAAATTCCCAGGCTGATGACCGCAAGCTCCGTAATCGAGTTGAGTCTCCTCAGAGTTTCTGTGTCTCCAGAGCTCTCAGCTTTTATTTTACTGTCTACCTCCATGATTCATGCACATGGATTTCAGGAAAGACATTCCTCAGTTTGGGATGACAAAAAAAGGCTGAACCTTTTGATATTCTTTGTAACCTTGGTAGGAACTCCAATGTGACAACTTGTAGAGTATTATAGCTCTTCTACATGGTAAAATAATACTAAATCATCAATTCTAAAATTGGAGTAAAGCTATTCCTAAGAATGGAAGGTAATTCTGTGATCCCAGAATGACTAAGGGAATCGTATAATGAAAGAGAGATCAGGACAACTCTCACTTCATTTCCAACGAAACATAATGCCATAACATCACCTTTTCACCAGCGATTTTCATTTCTGTTTGTTGAAGGTTTTTAACAATTGACAACTCTATTGGAAGCCAGTGGGACAATAGAACTTACCTAACAGAAATTACATTTATAGCCACTTTGGAGAGATTGTACCCATTCAATTAAATGACCAATATGCAGACGGAGAGACTGAGTAACTTTATCCACGGTCACGGGTAGCAGTGGAGACGGATCTCTGGTTACCTGATTCCACTCCTCCATGTACGATATTTATATTTCTTCTGAATCTGTCCTAGTCCTGTCCTCTCTCTATGTCACATGAGCAAATACATGGATACAAATATAATGCATTTTACATGCTCTGTCTGATCAGTCCTTCTCTTTTAGTTGAGGGGAAATGGGGGACAGTGAACTATTGAGACATCTTTTTTTTTTCTTTCTCTCTTATGGCAAAAGCCAGAAGTGTAATGAAGTTTCCATTTGTGGGCGAACAGCTTGGTTTCTCAATTATTAAGGCTACATTTCTTATGCCTGCTCTTCCCATATTTTTGGAGAAAAACAGACATTTATTACAAGCCATCTCTCGAATGTGATAATCACAGTCAGTCTAAATGTCTGCTTTCCCTGAATTGCTTCCTGGAATGAGGTTTCAATGCGGCATCTATTTTGTAATCACACAGGCTATTTCTGAAACACAGGGGGAGGGGGTGCTTTTCAGCACTCCCTCCAAGCTGTGCAGTCAGAGCTGCTCTGGTCTCCTGGGACCAATGTCCCCAGGATAGATGGAGAGAATGAAGCAAAGCCAGCCAGGCCAAATAGCAAATGTCCTCTATGCACTTTGGGTTTCTTGTTCATCCTCTTTCCTTCTTCTCTCTCCTCCCTTGACCTCCTTCTCTCTCTTTCCTCCTCTTGCTCCATCTCTTTTCCTTTCCCGTCCATCTACTCCTTTCATTTAAATATTTTTGGAGACCTGTCCTATACCAGCCTGCCCTACACCATGCAGCAGTGGTAGGGCAATGAGAAAGAAAGACACGCATGTCCATGTTTATAGCAGTACAATTCACACGAGCCAGTATATGGAGCCAACCAAGTGTCTGTCAACAGATGAAAGGATAAGGAAAATGTGGAATTTTATCAGCCATAAAGAACAAAATATTAGGGTTAGTTTGCGTTTTTAATGGGTTTTATTATCTTTTCAATACTCTTTTTTGGTGCATTGTAATTCTACATCATACTGGGGTATAGAGTAATAGAAACGTACACGCACACAACTCTCGGAGCACCTCTCTCCAGGTCCTCCCCCTCCTCCTCCCTCCTCATACATGTCTTTGAACTTGGAATTGGTAATTTACTTATACGTTCATTGCATTATTTCAAATGTCATGCTTGTTACATCTCTGTCCCCCTTACTCCCTCCCCTTCAGCCCCTCTGTCACTCCATTAGAGTCTCTGCTCCTCTACCTGATGTTACTCTTATTTCTGAAATTCTATGTAGCTTCCACCTATAAGAGAAAATATACAATGATCCATTTTTTGAGACTGGATAATCTAACAGTATAATATTCTCTAGCTCCATCCATTTTTTTGCAAATTACATGATTTTGTTCTTCATTATGGCTGAGTGAAATTCCCTCTTGTGTATATACCACAGTTTTGTGATCCATTCATCTTCTGATGGACACCTAAGATAGTTCCATAATTTGGTTATTGTGAATTGTGCTGCTATGGACATGGATATGTATATATCACTATAATATTCTGACTTCAGTTCCTTTGGAAAAATCCTCAAGTGCAGTATCACTGGGTCATATGGTGGTTTCATTCTCAATCTTCTGAGAAACCTCCAGATTGATCTCCATAGAGGCTGTACTAATTTGTAGTCCCACCAACAGCATATAAGAGTTCCTATTTCTCCACATCCTCACCAGCATTCATTATTTTTTGTATTCTTAATGATTGCCATTCTAAATAGAGTTAGATAGATCTCAGTATAGTTTTGATTTGCATCTCCCTGATTGCTAATGATGTTAAACATGTTTGTATATGACATTGTTATTGACAATTTGCATTTCTTCTTTTGAGAAGTGTCTATTCATTTTAGTGACCATTTTAAATTTTTTTTAGCGTTGTTTTTTTAATCTCTGTATATTCTAGATATTAGTCCTTTCTCAGGGGGGCAGGTAGCAAAGATTTTCTCCCACCTTATAGGCTCTCTCTGTAGACTCTTTATGGTTTCCTTTGCTGCACAGAAACTTTTTAATTTAATGTCATCCCATTTATTAATTCTTGTTTTAATTTCCTGAACTTTCGGGGTCTTATTGAGGAAGTTTCTACCAGTACCTATATGTTGGAGCATTGATTCTATGCCCTCTTCTAGCAGTTCCAAGGTTTCTGGTCTAATTTCTAGGTCTTTGATCCATCTTGCATTGACTCTTGTGAAGGGTGAGGGGTTGGGGTTTAATTCCATTCTTCTACATATGGGCAACCAATTTTGCCAGCATCATTTGTTGAAGAGGCTGTCTTTTCTCTGGCCATGTGCTTTTGGCACTTTTATCAAAGGTCAACTGGTTATAAATGTGAGGCTTTGTTTCTGAGTCTTCCATTCTGTTATATTGGTCTATGTGTTTGTTTTTATGCCAATACCTTCTGTTATCACTTTGTAGTAGGATTTGAAATCAGGTATTGTGATGCCTCTGGCATGACTCTTAATGCTGAGAATTGCTTTGGCTATTCTGGTTCTTTTGTTTTTCTATATGTATTTTCTTACTGATTTATCCAGATCTGTGAAGAATGGTATTGGTATTTTAATAGGTATTGCATTGAACATGTTGATCATAGAACGGCCATTTTGATTATGTTTGTTCTGTCTACCCAAGAACATGGGAGGTTTTCCCATCTTCTAAGATCTTCTTCAATTTCTTTCTTTAGTGTTTTATAATTTTCATTGTAGAGGTCTTTTACTTCCTTAGTTAAGTTTATTCCTAAGTATTTTATTCTTTCTGAGGTTATTGTGAATGCAAATGCTTTCTGTGGGTTTTTTTTTTTCATTGAAACAAACTTTACATCTAGTAAAAACACATGGATATCAAATGCACAATTAAATGGAATTTATGGAGAAAACTACTACCCCAATAAATATATAAACATTTCTATCTGCTCAGAAATTTTCCTTTTGTTCCATCTAGTCACTTTGTACTCCCATAGACAACCACTATTCTGATTTCTTGCAAAAGGTTCAATTTATCTGTTTTTAAACATTGTATAAAGGGATTAATACAATGTGTATGGGATGGCTTCTTTTGCTCAACCAACTGTTGAGTATTTCTTTGATTTTATTCTTACTATTGCTGATCAGTATTTCATTGTACTGTGTATCACAATTTGTCCATTCACTTCTTGAGATGTTTCTACTTTGGAGTTATTACAAATAAAGCTATTATAAACATTCTTACAAGTCTTTTGTATACATGTTTTCACATATCTGGGTCAAGAAACTAAAGATGGCATGTTTAGATCATATGATATGTGTATGTTTCATTTTAGAAGGATCTTCCAGTTTTCCAAAATGGTTGCATACCTGCCAGCAAAGTATGCGAATTCCAGTTTTTCCACAGTTTCATCTATTCTTGATGTTTTCAGCCTTTTTAATTTTCACCTTTCTAGTGGGTGCATAGTGGTATTTCATTGCTGAACACTTTTTTCATACATTTATTGGCCAATTTACATCTATTTTTGATGCAGTATCTTTTCAAGTCTTTTCCCATTTTCTTATTGGATTTTGTATTTTTATTATTGAGTTATAGTTACTTTATGTATTTTCTAAATACATGTCCTTTGTTAGGTATGTATAGAAGATATTTACCCTGAGACTATGACTTGTCGTTATATTTTCTAGATGAAATATTTTAAGAATAAAAGCTTTTAAATTTTGTGAAGTACAATTTTTAAATTGTTTTTTAATTCTTTTATACTTTTATTGGTGCACTGTAATTATACACCATAGTGAAGCTCAAAGTAATACAAACATACATGCACACAGCACTTGGAGTCTTTCCCTCAGGATCCCACGGCACTCCCCCCTCCCAAACATGTTAGTGAGATTGGTAGTGACGCCTGCATATGTGCACATAGCATTACTTGAACTGTTTCCTTCCTCAATTTTCCCTTTCCTCCTCCATATGTCCTTCTCCCAAACCCCTTCTACTATTATACTGATCTCTCTCTCTCCCCCCCCTCATTAATCTGAAGCCCTTTTTGCTTCCTATTTTCTCTCTAGTTTCCATATATGAGAGAAAACATATGACCCTTGATTTTCTGAGATTGGCTGATCTCATTCAGCATAGCATCCTCTACTTTCATTCATTTTCCCACAAATGACAGAATCTTGTTCTTCTTTATGGTTGAGTAAAACTCTATTGTGTGTATTTACCACATTTTCTTTATCCATCCATTTGTTGACTGCTGCCTACATGGTTGGTTGGTTGGTTGATTATTGTGGTGCTGGGGATCAAACCAAGGGCTTTATGTATGCTGGGAAAATGCTTTACCACTGAGATATAATATACCCCTAGCCTTAAATTGCTTTTAAAAATAGTCCTCTCTAAGCAATATGTTATTTTAACAGGTCATGAAGATCAGATTTTATATTTTTAAAGCTTTATAATACACCAGCCTCCAGTGATATCACATCCACTCATTAGACAGCATTTATTGCATGCCCACTCTCTGCTAGCCCTGGAAATAAAAAGCGCAGTGATTTCTTTCTTAAAAGTCTGGTAAAATAGGAACAAAGACAACCAAACCAGTGGCATAATACAGTATGGTAAATAAGAGGATAGCAGCAGAGTACCACATGAGCACAGAAGAAGGACATCAAAGCAATAGATAGAAATTTCCAGAATGAAACCTGCTGA
This sequence comes from Graphiurus murinus, assembly GCA_004027655.1. Lineage (NCBI taxonomy): Eukaryota > Metazoa > Chordata > Mammalia > Rodentia > Gliridae > Graphiurus > Graphiurus murinus. The sequence continues at coordinate 121,628 of PVLC010001294.1, read as the reverse complement.
GTTTTAAACAATCAATAGACATTGATGAGGCAAATAAGGAGTTTAGAAGGGCATTTATTCAGGATACAGAATAGCATTTCCAATGGTACTGAGGCACAAAGCAGATTATTAAGCCACCACTATAAAAACCAAAGGAAATGGTGGATGATTTCCACCCCCTGGAAACCTGTGTATTGTAAATATCACAAAAGCCCTGAAAGCATCAAGAGTGAGAAGCCAGGCAAAGGAGGAAACAACATTCCTGCGGTCCTAACACTTTTCCCTTATGCATATTTGCTGAGATACCTGTCAGAGAGTAACTGTTAGAGTATTTCTTCTTCAGCTCATCGCCCCTCCTATTCTTACCACATAACTTGGTAAATAGAAAAGCAGTGCAAGAAAAATATCTCTCTATTCCAAGACCAATGAGTTTTCAATTTTATTCTCTAGAACTGTTTTTTTTTTCTTTTAAATGTCAACTAAACCCACTTACATAGAGGAGAAAAAGTGGAGCAGCTGTTCTTGTAGAGAGGTAGTGGTGACTGCAGCTCCCCCTCACCACCACCACCATTCAGTCCTCTCCCGACTCATTCTTCAGCACAGTAACTACTGAGGTGCATTTACAAAGCCTTAGAGGATTGCAGGGCACAACTGGACACCTACTCTACCACTTCCATCCATGATTAAGATGGTCACTGCCAGACTGTAGCTGGGAACTTATGGTTCACAAAACCTGGGAAGCAATTTTATAAGAAGTAATTCTTCACATTCCCAAATTTAAGTGTGTGCCTTTGAAGCTAGTTCACGTTAGCCAAAATTTATATCCAATAGTCTTTGACAAACTGTTACGGACAAGATTAGCTATAAAACTTTTCTAAAAGAGAGAAATCCTAGCCTTTATGAGAACATTACTTTTAACACTGAAATTTAACAGGATGTAATGGGTTTATAACAGAAAAAAGCCATTTCTTCATAGCCATATAAAATTTGCACATAAGAGAAGAAAAATGTCTTTACATATTTAAAAAGGAGAAAACAAATTATGGTTAAACGAAATGTAAATGTGCTACAGGAAACAGAATCAAGAGATACCACACTTCTTGATTTGTCAGTATCAAGTTAAAATTTGCTGAAGCCTCATGACCAAAATTGGAGAGAAGTTTAGTGTGAGTCATGATTTAAGGCTCTTCTATCCTTTGAATTGTATAGAGACTCATGGCTTATTCTTGCCCTATGGTGGAGGTCCTCACAGACTCCAGAACCAGATCCAAAGGTCAGAGCAGGCCATTCTGCTGACAGCCCTGTTCCTTCAGAAGCAAGCATGGCCAGACATCTTGCTGCTATTTCATTCACAAAGGTCCTCCTATCCAGAAGACACTGCATAGCCTGTACATGTTCACATCACCACAGTGCCTGATGGCCCGCCTCCTGAATGGCTGAGCCTCCCTTTTTAGCCCTCAGGTCATTGCCTCTGCCCCTCTTGGTCTCTGAGCAAACCTGGTCGAATCACATCCAGTGTCTCTAAGCCTTGAAATAACAGCAATGACCCACCCCACTGAGCACCTTCTCTGACACACTAAGGGAATTTTGACTATCTCTTTCTTCCAGTAAATATTTTTTTAAAAATTCAACATTCAAAACATAGGAAGAAATATAATTACATGTTCATCGCAAGAGTTAAGCACAGTTGGCAACTTGGCCTATCCACTTCCAGTATCTTTTATGAATTATCCCCCCGCCTTTTTTGTGTGTGTGATAAGAAAAACCAATATAACACTCCTCTCTAAAAAGAACTCAGTCAGCCAGGTGTGGTGGCTCACACTTGTAATCTCAGAACTTGGGAGGCTGAGACAGGAGAATCCGGGTTCGTGGCCAACCTCAGTTACTTAGTGAGGCTCTCTGCAACTTAGTGAGACCTTGTTTCAAATAAAGAATAAAAAAAAAAATAGGGCTGGAGGTGTAGCTCAGAGGTAGAATGTCCCTGGGTTCAATCCCCAGTATTGCAAACAAACAAACAAAAAAACCCCAAAACAATAAAAAGAACTCAGTAAATCCAGGAAAGTGTAAAAATTAAAGTTAGGAAATCTTTCTATAATTTCCATCTTTGCTGAGGTTTATAGGACTCCATTGTGATTCTATGCCACATTTTCTTTATCCTTTCATCCATTAATGGGCACTGACATTGCTTCCATATCTTGGCTATTGTGAATAATGCTGCAGTGATCATGAGTGTAGATGTCTCTTTGACAAACTGACTTTAATTCCTTTGAATAAATACCCAGAAATGGGTCTCTGCATCATATGGTAATTATATATTAAACATTTTTAGGAACCTCTATACTATGTTCCAAAATGTCCACACTCATTTATATTCCCATCAAAGTGAACAAGGGTTCCCTTTCCTCTACATCCTCACCAACACGTACCATTCATCTTATAGATAATAGCCATTCTAGCCTGTGTAAGATTATATTTCATTGTGGCTTTACTTTGCATTTTCCTGATGATTAGAGATGTTGTACATTGTTGTCTGTATCTATTGGTCATTCCTATGTCTTCTTTCAAGAAATGTCTCACCAGACACTTTGCCCATTTATTAATTGGGTTCTTTGCTTTCTATATCCAAGTCCCTTATATATTTTGGATATTAGCACCTTATCAGATACACAGTTTGCCAATTTTTACCCAATCCACTTACTCTGTGAACTGTTTCTTTGGCTATGCAGAAGCTTATGAGGTTAACAGAATCCACAGGTCTGTTTTTGCTCTCGTTGCCTGTGCTTTTAGGATCCTATCCAAGCAAACAAATGTTGTGGATGATTTTCCCCATGCTTTCTCCTAGTAGTTTTACAGTTTGAGGTCTTATATTTAATTCCCTTATCCATTTTGAGTTTATTTTTGTATATTGTATGAGATAAGGATATTATGGTAAGCAAAATAAGCCAGAACAGAAAGACAAATATAAGTATGATCTCACTTATATGTGGAATCTGAAAGCATCTATCTTATAGAAGCAGACAATAGGAAAAAAAAGGTGGTAATAAGACACCAGGGTGGGCATGGAGGTGGAGAAAAGGAAGATATTAATAAAATGATGCATAGTTTCAGTTAGACTGAAGGATTTATATATATAGTGATCAAATGCACTGCATGGTGACCACAGTTAATAATAATATATTGCATATAAAATTACTAAGGTAATATATTTTTAACATTTCACAATAACAACAAAAAAAATGATCAGTTGGTGAGATGTTGGGTATGTTACTTTGATGGAATCTTTCTATAATGGATACATATGTCAAAACAACACATTGTGCTCCATAAATATACATAATTTTTATTTGTTAATTAAAACTAAGTGAAAAGAAAAAACTTCCCACAAAAAATCACCCCAGATTTCATCAGCAAAAAAATAACCATTGTCACCATTTTATTACATCATTGCAACTGAATATATAGATATTTAAATAGATAAATATAGCTTTGAAATCATATGAGTATAAAAACATAAAGAGTCCCAAGTGTTTAACATCCTTCCCAACACTTGATATGATCATTTTTTAATTTTAGACTTCATATATTATTAATTCATTCATTCATTCATTTTGGTACCGGGAATTGAACCCAGGGGCATTCTACCTCTGAGCTACACCCTCAGCCCTATTTTTATTTTTATTCTGGAATATTTTATTAATGTTTTAAATTTTTGTTTGCTTCATTACTGAGTTTTCAACGTCCTTTGTAGATCCTGAATATAAGTCCTTTATCAGAAAAATTATTTACAAATATTCTTTTCCACTCTTGGCTTATCTTTTCATTTTCTTCACAGTGCTCTCCAAAAAGCAAAAATTCTTAAATTTGGTGAAGCCTAAGTTATTAATATTTTCTTTATGAATCATAGTCTCGGTCTTCTTTGCCCATACTCAAGGCCCTACAATATTCTCCAGTGTTTTCTTCTAGATGTTTTATTGCTTTAGGTTTGATATTTAGATCTATGATCTACTTATAATGGATAAGGTATGAATCAAAGCTTGCTTTTTGCATATGAATATCCAATTGCTCCATCTTCATTTGTTGAAAAAACTATCCTTTGTCTATAGAATTGTCACCTTGTCAAAAATTAGTTAATTCTATTTGTGTGGGCTTATTTCATTCTCTATTATGTTCCATTGATCTCTTTGTATTTATGCCAAATAGTGACATGCTATGTAATTTTAAAGTATTGCATTTACTCGTGCTGAAATTCTATTTTTAATTTTTGACTTTTATGTCTTTATGGTTGCAACCTAATTATATATCATAGTGAGATCCAAAATGATACAAACACAAATGCACACATCACTTGATGAAATTATAGATAACTTTATTAAGTTTTACTTTAATAAAAAAAAACTGAGCTGTAACCAAAGAAAGTGTTAACCTTCAAATAATGTTTCTTCACTACAGGAGACATCATTTCCTAGCAGATCCTTCTGAAGTTGTTTAAAATTTACAAAAATCATTAAAAGTATAAAGTAATTATGTATTTTAAAACTACATTTTAATTTTAGATGTTGTAATTAACTATGAGAACACATTAAAACATTAGCATTTAATTCCTCCTCTCCTCTTTTCCTCCCTCATGTCTAATTTTTTCTTACAGTGATTATTGTTTTTACATTATTGAGTTTTCAAATTCATTCTGTAACTATAATAACCAAAGAAGCTTAACTTTATATGAATTTCTCTCAGCACTGAGTCTTTTTATCACAGAGTCTCTGTCCCTGGGTTTTGTATTTGAGTCAGTCCTTAACTGTCTTGATGTCACTTTTTAAGTACTTTGTGGTAGCTGTTATATTCCTGCAATCCTCCATGTTTGGTCATCTTCATACCTGCACAACATCTTAGCTGTGCCCGATGCTCCTGGGCAACCATGCTTTCTCTCAGGACCACATGGAGAAGTGTGAAGGAAGCCCGATTCCCTCACTCATTGCTTATTTGCATTTTTCGTCTAGGTGACTGAACAATTATTTCTTTGTCCTAAAGTTCAAAATGGTTAAAATGTATAAACAGTGAGTGTGCACATCAAATTACCATAGAACACAGATTGCCCTTGCAATGTATAGATTCTGGTTTTTCCTCCCTTAAGTAAAATTATATTATGGCTATCTCTTCTATTTAATGAGTTGGGTGATATATTTTAAGGACACTAATTATCCTTATGTTGTATCATCTTTGTCTTTAATAACTGTTAATCTCTCTCTAAATAACACCAACTGTTTGTCTTTCATTAGCATTTTCTTTGGTTCTTTCAAGTTTGTCTTCTATAGCATTAGTTTTATTTTTAGCGGTGTCTATTCTATTTCTGGTGGTTTATGATTTATTATTAGCCCTATAATGGATTTGGTCCTTAATTTATTTCCTTAGATCTGTGACCTAAGAAACTGAGACAATTCTTTATGTTCCTTAATGTTATCGTGTTTTATTCTGTGTACGATCTCTCTCTCTCTCTCTCTCTCTCTCTCTCTCTCTCTCTCCCCCTTCCCCTCCCCTCTCCTCCTTTCTTGCTGCTTCTTTTTCTTTTGCTCATGTTCACATGCTCATATTTGCAAAGTATTCCATTTGCTCTAATAGATGAAATCTTGATTTTCTTCTCAGTCTAAGATTAATTTAATGTCTCCTCTGAACTATGGTTTGAGGTCAGTGTACTTCATTGTATCTATTCTTTTTTTTTTTTTTTTTTCGGTACTGGGGATTGAACTCAGGGGCATTCTGCCTCCAAGCTATACCCCCAGCCCTAGTTTTTATTCTTTATTTTGAAACCGGGTCTCACTAAGTTGCGGAGTGCCTCACTAGGTAGCTGAGGCTGGCCGTGAACCCAGATCCTCCGGTCTCAGCCTCCTGAATGCTGGGATTACAAGCGTGTGCCACCACGCCTGGCTCGTATCTATTCTTGAGTTCCCACAGAGAGACTGGAGAGAGAAAGGAAGATGAACTGAGGAGATGGGAAATCTTCATTAGAACACTTGGGCTCTGCTCTCTCTTTTCAGATTCTGTTAAATTTCTCACTGCAGAACCCACTTCCCTAATGGGAGGTGTATCTCATTCTCATGAGATATGCTCTTGGCCTTAATATCATTTCCTTGTTTTACTCTAAAATCTCTACCTCTTTTGAGGTGCAGACCCTTTTCTGACTATTTTTCCATGAGTATTGTTTCCACTATTCTGATCATAACACGACAAGTATCAGCATTTTAATTCAATTTGTTTATTGCCATATTTTGAAAGATAAATTTTAAAAGTGTCAGGGTTTTATTGACCAATCCATAAAGGCTTCTGAAGAATGCATGGTGAGGGTCAGGGTCTGCTCTCTGCTGCCTGTTACTGCACTCCAGGATTCTCCCTTTCTTGGCACCAGATTTTGGAGTTTATTGAATTGTGTTCATTACACTGAGAGTGATTTTGGGGACAACTTTTTTAATTTTCCAATTAGGCATCGTGAGAGGGCAATGTAGTGCTACCTTAACGAAATTGAATAATACTTCCTGCCCATAGTCCTAGGCTCATGTTGTCTACTTGACTACTAGTGACCCAAGACCAAGACATTTCATTCTGCCACTGGTCTGATGCTGAGTTCACAATAGGGCATCACACCAGCCAACTGTGACATGAAACCAGCATGCTCTTGAAGCGCCCCCCAAACATATCCTGCTATCTGAATAGGGAATGTTACTTTAACCCTGTTATACCTGTCACTAAAGACTTACCTCTTTCAGTATCTGAGCTCCCTAGAAATCAATGTTCTAATTAGAAAACAGTAGCTAATCTGGCCAAATGCTAATAAATGAGAGTTGTGATTTATCTAGCAACAGGGAACAACTCAGCATCAACAATTAAAGTGGTGTCTATGGAGGAGAGGTTTTTTTTTTACTCTTCTCCTTAGCTGATCAAGTTCAGTTTCATGCTATAAATAGCCCTCCTAATTAATAACCATCTATTTGAAAACCAGTCATCAGATCACAGTTTAGGAACTTTAACCTCTGAGATTCATAGATCTTCTATTTCTCCATGATAAAAGAATGGCAAAGTGATTTCAAAGCTGAGCTTACTTACCTATGAAGACCAAACCACACCAGAGTCTACCAAGACTCTCCTCAGGCCCCATTATAATGGACACATATTTTTTAATAATCATTTGAGCTTCAAGGAGAAGTACTGACCACAAATAGAGTCAAAATAGTTAGCTAAACCTTGCTGACCCCTCTTAGTTTCATAGATCTATATGCTAACGTCAAAGTTCATAACAAAGGTATCAGTTTGCAATTAGCTAGACGAGGTCTTTCCAAAACCTCCAAAGAATATTTTTTCTACATTGAACCCAATAACTGGGTAGTTACTAAAACACTTCTTCACTTTAGCCTGATGGGAGAGTCAAAAGAGGACAATAATATATCTAAATCAAATGGAGCTGGGCCTGGTGGCGCACGCTTGTAATCCCAGCATTTGGGAGGCTGAGGCTGGAGGATCCGGGTTCGAAGCCAGCCTCAGCTACCTAGTGAGGCACTCCGCAATTTAGTGAGACCCTGTTTCAAAATAAAGAATAAAGCCGGGCGTGGTGGCGCACGCTTGTAATCCCAGCATTTGGGAGGCTGAGACTGGAGGATCCAGGTTCGCGGCCAGCCTCAGCTACCTAGTGAGGCACTCCGCAACTTAGTGAGACCTGGTTTCGAAATAAAGAATAAAGAATAGGGCTGGGGGTGTAGCTCGGAGGTAGAACGCTCCTGAGTTCAATCCCTAGTACCCCCAAAATAATAAATAAATAAATAATAAAATAAATAAATAAAGAATAAAAAATAGCACTGGGGGTATAGTTCCAAGGTAGAATGCCCCTGAGTTCAATCCCCAGTACTGCAATAAATAAATAAATAAATAAATAAATAAATAAATAAATAAATAAATCAAATGGAATGGCGATCTTCTAGACAGCACTCCACAGAAGGACCCTCCTTGGGAAAAGCTACTGAGTGCTGGAGTAGAAGAGGCTTGCACAGTTCACATGATTTCTGCTAGCATTGTCTGTTTCACCCAAAATTGCCCATACAGAGGTCCTGAACTTGCCGTAATGTTTCATGACACCAAGAATCAAACTCTTTCCACTATATGGATGGCCTTGTCTGGCCAGCTTGCATGCCATCTTCTCTCTTAAGCCCCCAACATTGCTATCCTCCAACCCAGCTGATTACGCCCTCCCTTGGCCCCCACTCTACCTCTACGTTTTTTCTATCTTAATACCAGTGATCTTAACTTCTTGTCCATCTCTTCCCAGGGACAAGGTCTTAGTATTAGTCAATGCACAATGCCTATTTGCTTGTTGAATACACAAGTGATTATTGAACAACTATGGAGCACTGACTCTTTGCTAACACTTGCTGATATTCATAAAGACAGATTTTATTTTTGCTCTCTATGAACTCATGAACCAGTTGAGAATACAGACTCCTCTACAACTAAATACAGCATGCCAAAGAAAGAGATCTGGACAGGTACTGAATCTGTGCTATTAATTGGTGAGGCAGGAAATGTATACATATTTCAGTATCTCTTCTATAGTTTTCGTGATCCAAATGAACATGCTCCAAATCATAATTCACATTGCTTACTAATACCTTTTCAGCATCATCTAGACCTATGCTTCTCAAACTAATGAGCCACAAACCACCAGTGGATCTTGTTAAAATGCAGATTCTTATTCAGTAGGTTTGTGGAGGGACATTTCTACATTTCTAATGAGCTCCCAGAGAATGTCAAAACTGCAGGCCCACAAACCATACTTTGAGTAGCAAGGCTCTAAACATTGTCATGTCAGTTATAAAGATTGTTAAAGTCACACCCATTTTTGGAAAAACACTTATTGCTCCCCACCTCAAGTTTTCTGACTGCAATTTAATGTGGCCAAAGTTACATCAAAAGAGATGGATTCAGCAGTGCCAAGAAAAAACTGGCAGGATGCCTCAAAACTGTTACTTCTTGACCTTAGTTTTATTGTCTAAACACAAAAGGTCTTTGCTCCTCACTTTTGGTCTGCAATTACTAGGCGATTATAGTCTGAATATGTAGCAAGATTTTCCCAAATATTCAAGATTGCCATTTTCTGCTTAAGTGTCCTTCATATTGAACTCATAACATCCCAGGTCTTTCATGTAATCAGAAATTCCCTTTAACAGAAGTCTAAAACTTTCATCACTTTAAATAATCATAAAGAGAATGTTTCTTCAATGAATTAAAAAAAAATAAACTCAGTAAGTTATTCGTGGGAAACTATTTTCTTATTAACCTATAATAGTTTCTATGGCAACATCTATTAACTTTTTCAATTCATTAGTCCACCAATCATTATAGAAGTCAAAGCCCATTAGAACACTGATTTCTCACTTGCCGGTTACATTCTTTTCCCACCAACACAGGATCCTTCCCTGAGGGTTTTTCTTTTGCAAGTCTGCTTCCCTTCTTCCTCATGTCATTCTCCAGCTCTATTCTAACCCAAACCAAGTCCCCCATGAATACCTTCTGCAAATCATATTTAGAATACTCTTCCCAGCTGCTATTTTATTTCCCTCTACTACAACATGCCATTTAAGAGGCAGTGTTGGGTATCCGGTCTCCCCTCTGCACATGTAGTTTTGGCACCATTTCCCCTGGCAACATAATGACAAATGGAAAAGAAATGGAGCTGTTTTCACCAGGCAGGACCCTAGATGCCTTTGGCTTGCACAGTGCCATTGTCTGGAGGGGACTCTTTTAAATGATCGTTCTTCTTTTTCTCTTCAACTGGCCTCATATAGATTAACTCCAAAGATGATGAAGGTGTCATTGTTGGATCCTGGGACAATATCTATGCCTATGGTGTCCCCCCATCAGCCTGGACCGGAAGCGTTGACATTCTTTTGGAATACAAGAGCTCTGAGAATCCAGTCCGATATGGCCAGTGCTGGGTTTTTGCTGGTGTCTTTAATACATGTAAGTATCCAGTTGAGGGACGTTGTTAATGTAAAGGAAATTTCACTTCAAGACATTTTATCTATAACGTGGCAAAGAGACTCAGCAGCCTCTGTTGGCTCTATAGAATTTATGAGTGAGTATTCTGGGATGTAGTCAATGCATAATTAAATTGTACTGGCCCAAATCTGCTCACAGTCTCTCTGACTGCAGAATCTTTATGGAAAGGATGATGGACCATTTCTTATATAATCCATCATTCAACACCCAGAGCAATGGAGGGTCACAAGAGCTAAATAAGGATGGAGGGGGAAAGATGAGACATTTTCTTCTCAGAAACCACATTTTTTAAAGGTTAAAAGAGAAAAAAATGATAAGGAAAGATATATGGTACTTGTTAGTTATTGAGAAGTTGTATAAATATGCTTATTTGCTTATTTATCATTGAGAAGTTTTCTAAATATTTCCACCTAATTTTTATTCCAATTATGGAAGGGGTTGTGTCAGGTGGTCTCATCCGCATCTTTACACATGAGTCTCAATGCCCCTGAGCAATTAGACATCAGAATGTAATGAACAACCTTAACCTCCCCAGTTGCCCTTCTGGTGTTTAATCCACCCAACCTCCGATCTGCAGAGCAAAATGGATAGGGATGGAATTATTCTCTTCAGCCTCCTGCATCATTTTTCAAAATGGCATTTGCCTCTCTTGGCCCAGATAATGCTACAGTTAATTCAGTGAATATTTTAAAAAGCACATTTATTTCAGTATGTCTTCATCACTCGTAATGATTTTCATTCACATGCTATTTCTACAGCCTTGGAGAAACATTAAGCTCAAGTTCAAGTGCCCTTCCTGCCTGCTTATTAATAAAGAATGCTTCACCTAGTTAACATTTTTTTTTTTTTTTTTGCAGTACTGGGAATTCTACTTCAGGGGCATTCTACTTCCGAGCTATACCCCTGCCCTATTTTTTTTATTCTTTATTTCTTTGAAACCGGGTCTCACTAAGTTGCGGAGTGCCTCACTAGGTAGCTGAGGCTGGCCTCAAACCCGGATCCTCTGGTCTCAGCCTCCCGAATGCTGGGATTACAAGTGTGCGCCGCCACACCCAGCTGTAGTTAACATTTTTTAAACCAATAAAATAAAATAAAAAAGAACAGGTTAGAGGCTGGGGCAAAGTCATTTTTAAAATGATTGTGAAACCCACTCACCTGTTTTAGACCAAGGCTGTGACAGTCTAGTACTTAGTCAATTATCCCAATAGAAATTGTTCAGATTTGTTTCCTTGTGGCATCAACAGAACAAGAATATTTCCTTAGCCTTTTGAATATTGTCCAAAGACTAAAAGAATGTATATTTCCTGTATTTCCTGAGAGAAATAAAGGCCAAAAGTATCAGTCTCCTAGAAGTTGTGGCCTCTGGAGTTCTAGATAGAAGCCTAAACTTCATGATGAAAAGAAGGTTGGAAGGCCTCTCTCTCTCTCTCTCTCTCTCTCTCTCTCTCTCTCTCTCTCTCTCTCTCTCTCTCTCTCTCTCTCTCCTCTCAAGCCAAGTTGATGAGAGGCAACCCAACACAAGCAGCCATTCCTGTGAAATTATTCCAGGAAAGCAAAAAAGCCCCAGGTCACCCCCTCCCATGCCTACAACTTGACTAACCTATATCAATTCCTTTGGGCTTACAACCAGAAAAAATAGTGAGCACCTTACATCCATTTTTGTATAAAAGGGCTGTCAGATCCATGCCTGAAAACAGGTTTTGGTGTTAAATGAAAAAAAGACAGAAATATACTGTGAAGAAATCACCATAAGAGTGAACTTGAAGAGGGAAAATGGAGGAAAGGAAGAGCAGGTGCCCCAGAATCAAGCTTTGCCTGTCTTAAAGTTATGAGTACCAAGCACCATAGTGCACAAATGTACTCCCAGTACTTGGGAGGCTGAGGCAAGAGGATTGCAGGTTCGAGGTCAGCCTTAGCAACTTAGTAAGACCCTGTTTCAAAATAAAAAGATAAAGAAGGCTGGGGTGTGGCTTGGGGGTAGAATGCCCCTGGGTTCAATTTCCAGTACCAAAAGAAAAAAAAAAGTTAATGTCATGAGTAAGGCCAGGTCTAGAGCAAGTCTCATCGTGTGGTGATGAGTTCTTATTCAGCAATTCGTATTAAAATCTTTCAGAAAAAAAGAGATTGTCAATCATTTTATTAGTAAGACCACAGGTAAACAGGGCCTGCAGATCAATGGAGGAAGATGGAGGTGGGGAGCCTGTGTCACTGCCCTTGATGTTGTTTTGGGTAAGATCAAGTCCTTTAAGGCAGAAGACAGTCAAGTCTGGCAACACCTTTGAATTTCCAAGGTTGTTCTATGGAAGGAAGAGGATAATCTTTGTTTAAAATGCTAAGCTATTCGGAGGGGGCGGGGGGAGAAAGGCAAGCTAAGTCATTAATCTTAAAATTGTCAGCTGAATTATTTTCAATGAGCCCTGATGTCTGATGTCCTGGGAGTCAGGAAGGGCGTTTGGATTAAGTTTCATCAATACGTGCATATGGCAAGAGTTGCCTCCAGGTAATTTATTATCTAACAATTAAAATGAATCTGTGGTGTCACAAGAGCAAATTATAGCCAAGGAGAGCAAACTCCACAAAGGCCTTGCTCTGTAAATCCCTATTAGCTGCTTTTGTTTTGTTTTGTTTAGTTTTTAATTTCTAGGAACTGGTCCCATTAGCAGGACTAAGATGATACTACTTTGATGGCCCTGTGATTAAAACCTGAAGGATTAGGACCCTGCTGCTGGGATTCTATTCCAGTTGGCTTCATTTGGCACCAACTTAAATGTTAAAGGTCACATTGCAAGATGTCCCTCTCAGGCCCCCAAAGAGTTGAACAAGTCAACATTCTTCAGTACAGAACATTTGAGGGCATGTCCAAAGGGGATTTTCATGTTGATAAAGAAGAAAGTCTCATGTGAGAATGGATTTTTCACTACGCACTTGTCAAATTTCAGAGAAGTATCTAATTATGGCTCTTTCCTCATAGTTTTACGATGCCTTGGAATTCCAGCAAGAGTCATTACCAATTATTTCTCAGCCCATGATAATGACGCCAATTTGCAAATGGACATCTTCCTGGAAGAAGATGGGAACGTGAGTTCCAAACTCACCAAAGATTCAGTGTGGTGAGTTGAATTTACAAAGACACTGGCCAATATCAAGTTAGAGTGACAGTACACACTTACCCTAAGACATACTCCATCCAACGTGTCTTCCTCTTTTGTTTTAATGCCATTCAAAACTATAGGCTTCTGCCTATGTCAGATATGCCTATGTTCGATTGTCAAAGGTTGTGTGTGTGTGTGTGTGTGTGTGTGTGTGTGTGTGTGGTTAGCCAAACAATTAGAAATATTACTAATAGGCAGTTTGGGTTCCTCATGATAAACATCAATCATCTATTATGACAGGATGTACTAAAAAAGACCATGGTCTTAGGAACTGCATGTGCCTGTACTGGCTCCTCTCCACCTAAGTGTATTAATATTGCAGCTGATGGCAGGGGTATTGGAGCCAGTGTTCATTACGGCAGTGCCCTATGAATAATACAACTAGCATTTACCAAGTACATATTGTATGTCAGTCTTTGTGGATATATGATCTTATCTAATTCTTTTAACAGTTTTACTAGGTGGGTGTAATTAATATCCCTGTTCACAGATGAGGAAATTGAGGCCCAGGGAATGTGCCAAGGTCACATAACTGCTTACCTGGGAATAAACTCCAAATGCCTGTGACTCTTAACCACAACCTATTTTTACCTCTGCAATATGGGGTTACTCTTTCAATATAAGGATGAGGTTCATCTTGACTGCCTCCTCACCCTTCACACTGAGATAGAAATGGGAGTCAAGATAAAATTGTTTCCAAATGCCAACAACAGGTTTCTGTCACTGTCCTGAACATCTGCACCCCAAGCTGGCTCCCATGGGTATATACGATCCCAAAGAAATTTCATTTTTCCTTGGGACCCCCTCAGTCCAAATCAGTGCACTAAAATAAGAGGGGAAATCCTAGGCATCCAAATTAATGTTTAGGAAGGTCTATATGGGAGGAAATTGAGACATAATTTCAGCTGTTGCCAGGCATCGAACTAGGTAGAATTTTTAAGCCAGAAATGTGCCTCATACATTTGTTCTTTGGAAGTAATAAAACTAAAACACTGTCAGTTACAAAATCATCCAAATGGGGATGGTAGGAAGTTATAAGCTCATTTTAAGAGAAATTAAAAGTTAGAAGTGCCTGAACTCCCCCATGTTGTGGGAATGGATCACAGCTTCAGGAGCAGTATTAGCTCGCCAGGACCTATAAACACTCATTTGAGAATGTTGAGAGAAGGAAATTGCTAAACTAGCAGCAACGCACCACTAGGAATAAAAAATAGTGCTGTTCATTTGAAGGGAATGAGCTGAGCAGTGGTAAGCTGGAGAGCTCGGGCCAGACAATGCCCCACCTCTGTAAATGGAAAAGCAATTTAAAGAGCCATCGAAGCCTGTGGAATTACAGTAGAGGAGCCCTGTGTGTACATGGGAGGACAAAAGCACACCAAAATAGCCGCCCCCAAAGCCCACTGTGACAGTCGAAAATGGCAAAATGAGAATTATTTGGCATTCAGCTTTCCACATCTCTTACACACACACATACGCACACACACACACACACACACACACACACACACACACACACAGCCTTTGTAGGCAACTGCAGTTCCAACTTATTCTCTTGCTCCTTGCAGCAAATGTTTCCCAATATGAGTCCCCATGGGGGGACCCCACCTAATAACCCAACTATCCCCTAAATGGAATTGATCCAAAGTTGTGAAGCCGGCAGATCTTGCTCTTGGTAACACTTTCATCTTTCAGCTCTCTGCTCCAAATTCTTTTCACTGCCCCGGCACTTTTTCCTCCTTCAGTGTCATCCTCAAATATCCCGGTGCCCTGACATGGGACCCTCACCCACAATCCTATGCAACCACCACCCTGAGGTCCTCTTCCCTCCTCTTGCTTGGCTCATAGTAAGTTTTCCATACATGAGGACTAACCATCTCACTGACACAGCTTATTCAAAAACAACTCAGGACATACCCAGACATAGCACAGAGATTAAAGGACTCAGTCAGTAACCTGGCTCAGTCATCAACCAGCTGTGTGACCTTGGGCAAGGTAGGACCTCTCTGTGTCTCTTTTCTCCTCTAAAGTGGAGACAAGAAACCCCCCTACTTCACTGGGCACTGAGCAAGTAAAGCAGGTGCCTAATGAATGTTAGCTGCTATGATTGCCTTTGTTATTAGTTGCACAGCTGGAATTTCTTGGAGGCAATATGTTGCCATCAACCTAAGTACCTTGAAGCAGTCAAAATAAGAAGGGTGGCCTAGTGTCCTAAGATGACAGCTATTTCTGTCATTTTGGGGTGCTTTTAAAGGAAATGCAGAAACTTGTGCCTCCCCATTACAGACACTGGTCCACAGTGTCTCAAAACACTTCTGGTGCCCAGTATTTCAGAGAAAAGATTCTTACCCTATACCTACCACACTAGTAGATTAGTATCGCCGCGGGGAAGAAGCAGGAGCTGCCGGAGTTACAGGCCTGGTGAGCACAAGAGGAGGCTGAGGAGGGGGTGGGAAGGACTTGATGGGCATAAGCTGACCACTTCGAGATCACTGCAGTGTAAACCATGGTCTAAAGAATTTCCTAGCAAGGGTCAAGGAACAATTGGTGTCACCTGAGTAAGTCCCCAGACTTACTTTCCTCAACTGGCTCCAGTCAAATGCCTCCCACCCCCCAGCCTGCCCTTCTCACTCCTGGTTTGTGTATGGCCCTGGCTCTCAGTGCTTACTAAGTAAGGAAAACCATGAGAATGCTCTCACCCCCTCTTGCCCCATCATCATTTCAACACTTAGGTCCCAGTGGGCTGCACTTTGTGAGGAAATGGTTTGTCCAGCCAGGTCTCAGTGATCCAAGGTGTCTTCTTCTCCAGGACTCAGCCAAGTCTTAGCGTGCCCAAAACAAAAAGAAGCCAGCAGGGGGGTTCAAAGAAAGCTCAGGAGTGTGTGAGAGCATGCACCATGCTCACGACAATCTAACGTCAAGTGACAGGGTTGGGATTCCATCCCTGGCTCTGACTCTTCTCTTGTGATCACAGACCATCGAGGACAGATGCCTAATGGCCGCCTTGGGTCCTCCAAAGGGTGGATATTCCTCTCTGGGGACACCTCATCTCACAGAGGCTGAGATTTTGCAGAATGAGGACTCACTATCAGTGACAACAGGGGGCACAATCTGGGGGCTCCTTAGCTGTTCAGGAGCAGGCTGGGGGAGCCGAAGAACCTTTGAAGGACATAACTGGGCACAGTAATTGGACCTCAGCATGGCCAATGAATTTCCAAGTAGGTAAACACAAGGTGACATATCTTGGAAGGAGAAATTTAAGCCACTATCCCCAGCGTGCCGATGGGTTCTGAATTATGTGTGACCTCTGGAGGCGCACCTATGAATCCCAGTGGGCAGTTTAATGGAGATGCTCACTCAGTACTTTGCTGCAGTGGGGATGTCGGAGGCATTGAGGGAGAGCCCAGGCTCACGCAGAAGGGCAGGGGACATCGACAGCTTCTCCTCGCCTTGGAAGAGCTCTGTTTAATCACCTCACCGCACAAAGGTTGCAGTGGAAATGGAAGCAATCGTGGAAGACAGAGTCGGTGGCACTTATTAGGGTCACGAAAGGGAGCTCATTGAAAAGGCTTTGCATGTCCTCAGTGCGAGCATTCCCCTGTGGCCTTTGGCTGGAGCCAGCATAGCCTGATTTGATGATTCTGGGGGGGAAACTGAGCCCTTCTGGTGGCTTTCCCCCTCCGAAATGCACCCCACACTGGGGAGCAGTGTCTGATCTCTTTCGGTTTTGCTTGTTTTGCCAGCATGCACAGGGCACAGGGCAAGCCCTGAACAAACGGCATTCGTTGGGGAAATTGAACAATGCTCACCGAACTGAATAAATATCACTTCATCATCCAACAAACCCTTATTGGGCACTACTAATCCAAGAACCAGATGTTAAGGGTTCAGAGAGAATTAATCAGGGTCACTGCCCTGAAGGACCTCCATTCAGTGTTTGTGGAGAGACAACTACATATAGTGTACTCTATAAAAAATATAAAGCCAGGTGTAGTGGCACACACCTTTAATCCCAGTGCTTGGGAGGCTGAGGCAGGAGAATTTCAGGTTTGAGGCCAGTCTCAACAACTTAGGAACTTTGAACCCTTTTTTCAAAATAAATAAAAAATAAGGCTGAGGGTTTTAAGGTGAGCTGGGAATCACAGAAAAGGGGAAGGGATTTCCATTCTAAACCCAGGGAAGCCAGGCTGTCCTCATAGGATGTGGCATGGAATCAAAGCCAGATAATGTCCTTGGTCCACAGATGAAACCCAGGGTATGTCAGTAAAGGTCCAGGGGCTGAAGTGAGACAATTGGACACCAATCAGCTTTTATACAACATCATCACTGAAACGTAATTCATGTCCCCAAATTCACCCTTCTAACATGCACGATTCAGTAGTTTTCAGTATCTTCATGGTATTATACAACAATTGTTGGCTAATTCCAAAACATTTTAATCACCCCAAAGTAACCCTATGTCTATTAGCAGTACTCTTAATTTCTCTAACCCATGACAACCACTAGCCTAATTTCTTTCTTTGAGAATTTACCTATTGTAGATATTTCTTATAAATGAAATAATATAATATGTTTTGGGCTCCACATAGCTAATATTTACATGGCTCATCTCTGTTATAGCATGTGTCAGTACTTTATTCCTTTTCATTGATGAATAATATTTCATCATATTGGATAAGTTACATTTTATTTATCTGTTTTGTTTCCACTCCTTGCCTATTATGAATAATGCTGCTATAAACAGTCATGTAAAAGTTAACATGTGAACACATGTGTTTAGTTCTCTTGGGATATACATAGGAGTAGAATTGCTTGGTCATATGATAACTTTTTGAAGAACTTTCAAACTATTTTCCAAAGTAGCTACACTATTTTATATTTCCACCAACAGTACACCAGAGTTTCAACTTCTCCACATTCTTTCTAACAGTTTTACTTCCCATTTTTTCCTTATATCCATCCTAGTGAATTGGTGTAGCATCTTATTGTGGGTTTAATTTGCATTTCTATAATGATGTTGGACATCTTTTTATATTTTTGTTGACCATTTACACGTCTTCTTTGGAAAAATGACTGTTCAAATTCTTGTCCCATGTCTTTTATTTTTGCATTGTAGCAGTTCTTTATATATTCTGGATACAAGTCCACAAGTGATATGTAAATATTTTCTTCTATTTATGGGCTATCTTTTCACTTTCGTGGTGGTATCTTTAAAGCACTAAAGATTTTAAGTTTTTATCAAATCCAATGTTTCTATTTTTTCTTTGGCTGCTTATATTTTGGGGGTCATACATAAGAAACTATTACTTAATGCAAGGTCACAAAGATTAGCCCTTTTATTTTCTTCTAAGAGTTTTCCAGTTTTAGATCTTACATCTAGGCCTAAGATCCATTCTGCATTAACGTTTATATGTAGTATGAAGTAAAAATAGAAGTAAGGAAATGAGAAAATAAGAGACTAAAATCATCTTATTCCTGATCCCTGCATGGGATAAATCACTTTTCTCATGCTGTCTTCAGCTTTCAATAATTTGACTATGATGTATCTAGGTGCAGATCTATTTAGTTTATTGTCCTTGGAGTTTCTGAACCTCCTTAATGTATTTAATAATGTCTTTCATTGAATTTAGAAAGTTTCTGGCTACTATTTCTTCAAGGATTTGTCTAACTTCCCTCCTTCTGGGGCTCTCATTGTGAGTATGTTGGTATACTCACCGTATTGCACGGGCTCTGGGACTTTGTTCCCTTTTCTCCATTTTTTCCTTCAGCCTGGATCACTTAAATTGGCCTTCTGCTTGCTCAAATCTACTGCTGAAACTCTAGATTTGTATTTCAGTTACTGTATTCTATAGCTCCATTTAGTTTCTTTTAGAATTTCAATCTTTTCATAATAATAAATATTCTCTATTTATTAAGACATCATTCCAATGGTTTTCTTTAGTTCTTTGAACATGTTTACAATTGTTAGTTTAAAATCTTTGTTGAACTTTGTCAAAAGTTTAACATTTTGGCTTCTTTAGTCAATTTCTCTTGGCTTTTTTTGTTTTTCTTTTCTGTGTATGGGCTATATTTCCCTGCTGTGTATGTGTGTGTGTGTGTGTGTGTGTGTGTGTGTGTGTACACATACACACTTTACATTTTGAAAACAGATCATTTTAAATAGTTGTGAGACCCTGTTTCCAAATAAAAAATGAAATAGGCCTGGAGGTGTAACTTGAAGGCAGAATGCCCCTGGGTTCAATCCCCAGCATCACACACACACACACACACAGATTCAAACATTTGATTTATACTTGACATTGGTCCAAGACATCTCCGCCAGGGCTTCCTCTCCATATCACTTGAGCTCTCCCTCAAGCTCTCATAAAGCCACACAAACAAAATTTCAAGACTATGTCTTTCTCTCCTTTTAAGGACTCTTTTTCTCTGAAACCTTTCTGGACAGATTGTAAATGAGATGATCCTGTAGAGTCTTTAAATAGTTAACCAAGTTAAAGGAGTCTTTGCTTAAATTAAACACTTTATTTTCTTTGAGCACACAGCACACAGAGCCCTGAAGCCTATCTTGGTCCCAGCTGTGGTCTCTGTTTAATTCTCTTCCATCCCATGGCTTTTGTACCTCTATGTGGGCTCCAGCCAGCTCTCAGAACCAGGGAAGACTTTAAACTGTGCTTTCCTTCTTTTCATTAAAATATAGTACTTTTAATGTTTGGGGGGAAAAACTAATACATGTTTAGTATAAAATTATAAACATCGCAGAAAAAGTACAAAAGATTCATCATCTACTTTCTAATTCCTCAGAACATTTTTAACATTTTTAAGCATTCTTTTATATATCTCTTTGTATATTGTATACACATTTTACTGCTGCATAGCAAAGTACCACAAACTAAACACCTTAAATCAACACAAACTTATTCTTTGTTTCTGCAGGTCGGAAGTTCAGGCACAGGTTGGCTGGGTCCATGATTAGCATCTCAAATGATACAATCAAAGTATTGTCTGTGACTGCTCATTGTCTCATGCTCAGAGTCCTCTTCCAAGCTAATTCAGGTTCTTGGAAGAGTTCAGTTCTTTGAAGCTATAGCACTCATGGTAGCTTCCATCCGTCTTCTTTGAGCCACCAGGAGAATATCTTTGCTACTTCCATTTCTTATTTGCTCTGTCTTTGACCTGTAGAACCAGATTTAAAGAGATCATCTGATTAAGTAAGGCCCATCCTGATAATTTCCCTTTTAATTAAATCAGATTCAACAGATCAGTTACCTTCATTACAAAATCCTGCGCGGCATGTAAAGTAACATCATCACAGGAGTAATATCCCATCCTATTGGTAGATTTGACTTGCACTTGACCCAAGGGAACTACACAAGGGCGAGGATAGTAGGAGTGACTTAAAATTCTGCCTTCTGCACATATAAGTATATGATGAACACTTGTGCTGTATATGGTGCTCTGTAGAGTGATTTTTTTTTTTTTAATGATTATGCCATGGACATCCTTCCTGCCTAAAAAAATATAGATTCACATTTTTATGGCTGAAGAGTATTCTAAGAAAAATACTATTTGGGGGTTTCAAAAATACTTCATCATATATTGAACAGTTAGGTTGTTCCCGATTTTTCCTCCTTACATATTCTGCTAGGATGAACATTCGTAGGGACTGTCTTTGCATTTGTGTGTTGATTTCCTGTGTACTAATTCAAAGCGAATGGGTTTAATGAATCAAGTGATAGACTAAAGCAATCTAAGACATTCTGTGTAGGGTCTCCAACAGCACATGGTATTTTTCTAGGGAAGCCTGTGCTTTTGGTGAAAAATCTGAGTCCTTTGTACCAATACTGCTGATTTATTATCATCCTTGAAAGGACTTCTAAAAATTATTAGCTGCCCCTGCACAAAACATATAGGAAGTAACATAAAGCAAAGATGTCTTCACTTGTCATCTCCATCATTAACATAGCCCCCAAAGAAAAGTTTACATTCTGATTAAACAACTCCCAATGAAATGGGACCTTTATTTTAATTTCTACACTTTTTCTTTAGAAATAATCAATATAAAACTATATTACTTGGGAGGTTTATAATTATTTAACATTAAAGTTATCTGAAACCTGGGAAGTCAGATTTCAGATGAAGGCTCCAAGAAAGCATAAAACTGTGAATCTTGAAACCCAGCATACAAACAACCAATAACACCTGCCTTTCTAGAAGATGCCCTCACAATTATTTTAACCAACAAAGTGGCCCTGTCTTGTCTGTGTTTTTACTTTCCCTGGATTCAGTTACCTGTGGTCAAACATGATCTGAAAATAACAAATGAAAAATTCTACAAATAAATAATTATCATTTTAAAATCGCATGCTCTTGTGCATAGCAGGAGGAAATCTCACACCATCTTGCTTCATCTCATCCAGGATATGAACCATCCCTTTGCCCCAAGTATCCTCACTGTACAGGCCACCTGCCCATTATTATTTGCCATCTTGGTTAACAGATCGATTGTGGTGGTATCACAGTACTTATGTTCAAGTAACACTTTGAGAGAGAAGCTAGGACCACATTCCCACATTTTTTATTACAGTATATAGTTACAATTATTCTATTTTACTATTCTTTCTTGATGTTAATATCTTACTATGCCTAATTTATAAATTAAGCCTTATCATTGGTGTGTGGGTATGGGAATGAACATAGACTGTATTCAGGATTTGGCACTGTCTGTGGTCTCAGGCATCCAATGGGGGTCTTGGAATGTGTTTCCTAGGAGTGAGGGGGAAATGGCAGTACTTAGCACCCCTTTAGGGTAGATCCAACTCCCGTGCCAAGGATGTGGGAGTAGAATAGCACAGAGCCTCAAAAGTGGATTCATGCTTCCTACAAATGCATGACCAAAATGGCAAGATGAGACAGCAGAAAGACTATTCTGGATCTAGATAAAGAAATTTTAAAATAAAAAAATAGCATTTGGGAACCAGAATATATTTCCTAACCTGGAGAGTTAATAAATGGAATTAAGAAGTATCTTTACAAGAGGCAAAAGTATTCAGATCTATTGCACAGCATGGTGACTGCAGTTAATAATAATGTACTGTATATTTCAAAATTGCTATGAGAGTATATTTCAAATATCCTCACCACAAAAAATAAGTGAAGTGATTGATGTAGTCCTTCCATAGCTTGTGTCCCACAAATATATACATATTAAATTATTTAATATTTGTGATTTTCTGACAATTTAAAAAGAATTTAGTGCTCAAGGAAGTTTCTGAGTCCAAAAGGAAATGAAACTTTATAGAAACTTAAATCCTCAGAAATGGGTGTGAAGCTCATCAAACTTGCTAAATATCTGATAACAGCAGAGATAGCTTTTTCCCTTTCCAGTGAATGTCTGTATAAGTCACATAAATTTTTAAGAACAAAGAAAAACATTATGTCATTTGAAGGAAAATGGAAGGAACCAGAGAATTTTATGCTAAGTGAGATCAACCAGTCTCAGAAAGTCAAGCGTCATATATTTTCTCTCATAGGTGGAAACTAGAAAAATAATCGGAAACAAAAAGGACTTTAGATAAATGAGGAGAGAGACCAGTGGAACAGTGGAAGAGAATAGGAGGAGGGGAGTGTAAAGGAAAAAAGGTGAACTAATGAAGAAAACAGTAGAAATAATGCTGTGTTCATACATGAAGGTATCAGAACCAATCTCACTAATATGTCCAAGGGGGTCCAGGGGAACCAGGTGGGATCCAGAGGAAGCACATCAAATGCTGCGTGCATGAGCCTCACTATGATGTATAATCACCGTGCACCGATCAAAGTATACAAAAACTTTTAATGTCTATAAGTGATTCCCCTTTTCTTGGGAGAACTTGGGACAAAGCAGAAAAGCACATATACAGAGTTACACCTGCTCAAAACAAACCTCCAAACTTTGTGGTATTTTCCCCAACCATCCCTGAGCAGAGATAATTGCACAATGAAAGCTGCTCTGTCACTACTCACAGCCAGCCTGGAAGCCCCGCCACTGGCTTGCCACCCACTGACAAGCCCAGCCCCACAGGAAGCTGTCTCTTCCATCCCAACTCACTGCCCCTCCTACCCCGACTTGTAAGTTCCTGATCCTGTATTAAAACTCTCCTACCTTCCACACACATCTCAGTCATCAGTGAAACTTGAAGAGAGATCTGTGTAACTAATTAGGTGTCACAGTGAGAGAAAAGAAACTTTCCCCAGTTCTGGGTCATTTGAAAAGAAATATTATCTTTCAAAAAAAAAAAAAAAAGTCTTTACCTGAGATCTGAAGTGCAAAACATATTTATCTTGTTCCAGGCTAACCTTGCCAAGGAGATATGAATTTAAATAAGGGCGCTCTAGAGCCTATTAATCTAGGGTGATTTTTTTTGGGGGGGGGGTAGCAGAGAAAACCAGGGTCGCTAAACACCAAGGGCTGAAGAGAAAGCAGGTCGTCATCCACCGGGATCACAAATGTCTTATTGCCGTTTTCTTCTGAATCCCTCTGTCTGATGGGGTGACCTTTGCTCTTCTGGAGGAAGGCCAGCACGGCATTATTTAACACACACACCTTCCCTCCAGCTTCAGAGCAAAGCCAAAGCTGGTTCTCAGGTGGGAAGCAGCCTCATGCTCCCGCTCAGAGACCTCCACACCTCAACCCCCTATGATCACATCCACACCTCTCCCCTCACCCTGCAGTCGCTGCCTCACTTCCCACACCTGTCCAGGGTGCTCCTGGCCTCATCCTCTTGCATCTTTGGTATTTAAGCCCCCTGCACTCCCCCTCCCTCTCCACCAGTGCTTCCTCCGTGAGCATGCCTCAGTCTCTCCTAACTTACAATAATCAAGCCAGCCTTCCCTCATCACAGTAGGTCCTACCACTGCTCCACCTTCATTTCTCCCCTTCACAACTCTGGTCTCTTTAAGGAAGAGTATGCACTGCCCCTCTCCCTGTCCCTCCCTGGCTGGCTTTGGTGACTCTCTTCACTGCCCATCAGGGAACTCCAGCAACCTCCTCCTTATCAAATTCAGAGTGTCACCTGTATGCACAAAAGTGTCTCTTAAGTCTCATCTCTGGGGATTCCCACAGCCATGCAAAGCTCATTGTGTCCAGAGTTGAGCTGGTCACCCACCCTTCCCCACCATCCCCAACACAAGCCTGCTTCCCTTCCTCCTTTATTCAGAGTCTTGGTAACAAACCAGAGTACTCCCTGGAGATGTGTATGTCTTTCCCAGCTCATCCAGGTCCCTCCATCCCCGCAGACCCTTTGGATGGCTCATCTCCCACGTCATGGTGACAGACACCTCTGGAGCTAATGCTTTTTTGGTTCGTGGTAGACTACTGCAGTATTTCATAGTGGAAGAGACCTGGGCAGAAGGACTCGGCTCAATCTCCAATTTGGCTTCTCCACCTTATCTGCCACAAATATAGATTTGCAAATCTAATTCTCCTTCTTGAATTCTTTCAAGCTGAGGAGAGTGGCACATGCCTATAATCTCAGTACTTGGGAGGCTGAAACAGGAGGATGGTAGGTCTGAGGCAGCCTCAGTAATTTAATGAGACCCTCAGCAGTTTAGCAAGACCCTGTTTAAAAAAAAAAAAAAAAAAACTGGGAGTATAGCTTAGAGGTAGAATGCCCTGGATTCAATCCCTAGTACCAAAACAAAACAAAACTTTTTAATGGCTTCTTACTGTCTTAAGAAAAAAGCACAAATATTAACTAGACATAAAAGCATCTCACAATCTTATCTTCGCCTATGTGATAACTCAGTGTTTGAGAACATAAAATTGGAGCTCTACCATTAACTTGCAGTGTGACCTAAGGCAAGTTTCTTAGCCTCTCTGCTTCCGTTTCCTCCCTGGAAAGCTGGGGGTAATTATAAAAGGACTCATGGGGTGCAGGGAGTTCTGGCCTGGCACATAGGAGCATTAGGTACATTTGTTAGTTATGTGGATTCCTGCCCACCCTCACCTATGGCCAATGTTCTCTTCTTATCACACAAACACATATACATGCTACCTTCTGCCAAAACCAGCAGCATCCGGCTCCCCAAACACACCACCTGGCAAGCACATACTTCCACAACTTTGTTTTTACTCCTTTTATCAATCTGCTACATTCCCCATTTATCTTCCCTAAGATTCCAAGGCAGTCTCCCACTGAGATTCCCTGGAGCCCCAAATGGACTTCCATCTTGGTGTACATCACTTCAATTAACTTTTTTTTTTTTTTTTTTGCGGTACTTGGGATTGAACCCAGGGTCATTCTACTTCCAAGCTACACCCCCAGACCTATTTTTTAATTCTTTATTCTGAAACGAGGTCTCACTAAGTTGCAGAGGGCCTCACTAAGTAGCTGAGGCTGGCCATGAACCCAGATCCTCCATTCTCAGCCTCCCAAGTACTGAGATTACAAGCATGCGCCACCACATTCAGCTAATTAACTATTTTTTAAAAATTGGGAGTTACTATGTTAGTCAGCTTCTTGTTGCTGTGACCAAAATACCTGACATGAACAACTTAAAGGGGGAAAGATTTGTTTGGCTCATGGTTTCAGAGGTGCCAATCCATTGTTATTGCTTTGGGGTCATAACGAGACAGAACATTATGACAGGGAGCACACTACGGAGCAAAGCTGCTCACTTGATGATTTTCGGGAAGGAGAGAAAGAGAGAGAGAGAGAGAGACAGAGACAGAGACAGAGACAGAGACAGAGACAGAAGAGAGAGAAAGGAAGGAGCTGGGGGAGAAGATGAGCCCTTGCAGGGCTCGGACTCACTGACCTGCTTCCTCCAACCAGGCCACACCTCCCAGAAGTCCTTCAGCCATCCATGGACTAATCCACTGCTGAGGTCAGAGCCTTACGGTTCAACCACATCCCCAAAGCCCCGCCTCTGGACACATGAGATTTTGGGGACGCTTCACAGCGAGAACCCTAACAGTGACCCTTTTTGAGCACTCATCACACACCAGCCCTGTTCTACACAGTCTCATGTGCACGCTCCTTTATCAGCAAACCCATGGCATGTCCATCACGTGCTGCCCGTGTCTGTCATTCCTCCTATATTGTGAGGCTCTTCCTGGGCAGGAATCTACGTCGTGATCATCTCTGAATCTCCAGCACCTAGCAAGGTGCCCAGTGCATAGGGGGTACATAGTTAGAATTTATATCTCTTAATTGAGCCAATCAGAAATGGACTGCACTCAGAAGGACAGGGATGGGGACATGCACCAACTACTGACAGGGAAGGACATTTAGGGTAAGGATGGATAGTCACTGGATCTGATGCTAGAAGCAAAGACTGCTGTAACCACCTCAGACCATCATTAAATCGTTGCTACAGTAAGAACATTTTCTGTGGTGCTGAGGGGTTAATGTGCTCTGGTTTGATTCTGTGCTATCATATAATTTCAGGTCTTTGCAAGGACAGTAATGCAATTCACAATGACATTTTATTTCATGTTCTTGCTGCAAGGATCATTTGCAAAGCTCAGAGACATTTTGCACAGCCCTTACCTCATGGGTTCCCCACCTTTGATAAAGGATAGAGATGCTCACCCTGACAACCTTTTCCTATTTTTGAAAAACAAAATGGAAATCATCACAATTTACAGATAATTATAATCAGGAGTTAATGTTATAGTTTCTATGGCAATGGTCTAAGGCCATAAACACAAGTATGTATTGCATAATAACTGTTACAAAGGAATATACTTTTTATAAACAGAACGATGTAAACTAAATTCAAAGAGAAATATTTTGGTTTCAGCTAGCTTTTCTTCCCTGTCCTGTGAGCACACAGTAAGTTCTGTTTCTTTAGGATGATTAAGATCAAAATTGTATGGCACATTGATTAAAATATCTCTGGTGACCTTGAAGCTGATCTTTGCAGAGTGAGAGCAGTCATGGAAGCACCCCCAAGGGGTGCCAATAGGAGTGGATCTGACCAGCAAACTCAAGCCTAGAATCCCAGGCTATCTCGGGGAACCCCCAGATTTAGCTTAATCCACTCCAAAGTTCTGAAACTGGCATATGCACAGGATTTGAGGGTCAATTTTCTATTTCTTGGAGCATAGAATGTGATAGGAGGTTTAATCTCTTTGATTTTTTTTTTCTAAGGAACTACCACTGCTGGAACGAAGCCTGGATGACAAGGCCCGATCTTCCTGTTGGATTTGGAGGCTGGCAGGCTGTGGACAGCACCCCCCAGGAAAACAGCGACGGTAAAACTACACCATCCCCCTGCAAACGGCTGCACTGCTGACCTTTATTTTGCTTTTACGTTTGCATTTGATGTGTGGGCAGGGAACCAACATCAGAAGTGTGCTTTCTGGGCATGTGAACAGTATTAACTAGCTGTCAATCAGATTTAATTTCATCTCCATAGCTAGCCTTGCCCTGATTATTTCACAACTTTTAGAAAAAGAACATAAAACTTCACATATATAATTCACCTATTCTTGCTTTGATAAGCAGTTTTGAAGACAAGAGAAAAAATACCTATGTAAGTTTTTACTAGGCTATAAAATGTACTTCAATCCTCCCTGATCCACCATGATAAGACGTAAGGTGGGAGATAAAATAAAAACTTGAACAATAATTATAGATTATCCTTTAAATGTTGATTTTCCCAAAACCTGATTTCTTTTTAGGTCATGAGATTTCTTTTAAAACTTGAGTAAGTGGGTGTTAAGTCTTCTAACTTGCCTAATCTACTATGTCTGACCCAGATTTTTATAAAGTCATACCCTAATCCCTCATCTCTCTTTAATATGATAATGCAAACTTTTTTATTTATGTTTATTTCCTCAGATATTGATAAGATATAGTGAGGTATACACATACACATTTATGCATAAACATTCAGTACATGTTCATGATGGAACCATATTATAAACTGGATTTTAAGGAAGAAAGTTTAACTTTATGGTGTTCTGGGTTGTGTATCATAGGGAGACTTCAGGGGGGACCAATGATAGCTAATTCTCTCAATGACTGTGGATAGATGGTTAAAGTTTAAAGAATTTTAGAAAGGTGGACAGAGCCTGCTGACTTTCAGAATGCATGCTGGACATTGGCCAATGTTTGCAGGTAATGTCTGTACTCCATAGTTAAGCTTGACACACATCCATCATTCTCAAAACCAAAAACTAAAACAAACAAGGGTAACACGCCCACCAAGGACACAACATTTCCAGCAGAGCAGGTACCAGTTAAAAGGGGATAAGCGCCTCCTGCAAAGGGTGTCTATACCCAAGGTAAAGGAAGGGAGCAGCAAATGAAGGGTTGGGAATCCATCCTAGAAGACCAGTTCTTCAGAGCTGATGGACAGTGCTTACCTATTGAGAAAGTGTGGGTCCTACAATAAAAACCAACATCAGGTTGGATGATGTTCACATAATACCATAAAAATAAATAAATAAATAAATAAATAAATAAATAAATAAATAAATAAATAAATAAAAGGGGATAAGCGCTGGGTAATCGGCAGCTCGACACAAACACACTTGGGTATGTGACTGTAGGTAGCAGAATGGATGCAGGAAGAGTGCTGCCCTGTGTTCTTTTCCTGGCTTCAAGTTTTGGTTTGAGTAGGCATTTCCAATAAAGTCCTCCTGATTACATATGCTGGTCATCTGTCCTCTCTAGCTGTGGATAGCATTTGGGCAAAATCCATGATGAAGTTGAGGAACTTGTCTCTATGGGGTCACCCTAGGTGCTATGTACTGTCCAGTGTCTAGACAGAATTGAAATGACTCACTCATGGCACCTTCCTCTGTGTGATGCAGGCATGTACCGCTGTGGCCCCGCCTCCGTTCTAGCTATTAAGCACGGCCATGTCTGCTTCCAGTTTGATGCACCCTTTGTATTTGCAGAGGTAAGTGGAAAGCTGGAGGAGAGCGCTGCTCCTCTCCCCGACCTCTTAACACGAAAGAATAAGATGCAGTGTTGTTACTTCTTGATTTCCCAGGTACATGGCATATGTTTCCTGTTTACAAAGTCTCCTAGACATCACTCCACTCTTCAGGTTGTCAGTGTTAATGCCATCCTTGCTTAACATTTTCCTTCCTTTTTTGCAGTTGTTTTTCCACTAATAGCAAATTATCACTCACTTAAAGTTGGCAGAGACAGTCCCTGAATGGAAATTTCAGAGTATCTGACTTCCCTCTAAAACTAGCCAGCAATTCATGTAACACAAAATACATATATATCCCTAGCCAGGGTTATAGTCTGAGCACTTCAATCCATGCTGTACTATTAGCCAGGGTCTTAATCTGAACACTGCTATCACCTATTCCAAGGAGGAGTGAGGGGGAGGTATAAAGCACTGCTCTGATCAGACATGCGGCCCACTTAATGGGTTGGTGAGGACATTTGGGTGAAAGGCCTGAAATTCCAGAAGAACTGAGTAAGGGCTAGAAGCAGAAGAAGCTTTTAAAGTCTACTCCAAGGAGAGCACTGAAGATCAAATTAAAGGTAAGAAGTCAGGTAAAAGAGAAGACTAGGAGGCTGCTGAGAGGGTGAGGGAATATTTGAAAGGTTGAGAGGCCAAAATTCCCTAGAGTATATTTAAACCAATAAACATACTGAAATAATATCTCTCATGCATTGAATTCTTACTACATAGTCACTTTGTCTACCATTTGATACTTTTATCAATCCTTGAAAATGGGTATTAAATCCTAATGCTCCGTAAATAATAACAATAATTAATAAATGGGATGGCATCAAAGTGAAGCGCTTGTAGGAAAATACACCAAGCGCTGTGTGCCTGTATAAAGTTTTTATCACATTAAACCTTACTATGATGTATAATTGCAATGCACTAATAAAATAATGAAGGTAAATATATATATTTAAAAAGCTTGTACACAACAAAGGAAACAGTTAAGAGTATGAAGAAAGAGCCTACAGAATGGGAGAAAAATCTTTGCCAGCTACTCTTCCAACAAAGGATTAATATCCAGAATATATAAAGAATTGAAAACACTGCCAAAACCACAAATAACCCAATCAATAAATGGATAGATGAACTAAATAGACACTTCTAAAAAGAAGAATACAAACAGCCAACAAATTCCGACTTTTAAAAATATTCAACATCCTTAGCAATTAGGGTAATGCAAATCAAAACTACAGTGAGATTTCATCTCCAGTTAGAATGTCAGTTATCAAGAATACAAATAATGATAAATGCTAGTGAAAACGTAGGAGTAAAGGAACACTTAAGCACTGTTGTCAGGATTGTAAATTAGGTTAGCCACTATGAAAAGACTTGTAATGGGACCACCAGATGGCCCAGCTATACCACTCCTCAGTATTTTTCCACAGAATTAAAAAGTCAGAACACTATAACAATCCATGTATACCCATGTTTATAGCAGCACAATTCACAATAGCCAGATTATGGAACCAGCCTAGGTGTCTTTCAACAGATGGATGGATAAAGAAAATATGGTGTGTGTGTGTGTGTGTGTGTGTGTGTGTGTGTGTGTAATGAAGTTTTAATTCAGTCATAAATAAGAATGAAATTATGATATTTTCAGGAAAATAGAACTGGAGAGCATTATGTTAAGTGAAATAAGGTCAGAAAGTCAAGATTGTATGTTTCTCTCATATATGGAAGCTGGAAAGAAAATGAGCTTTATCACGTGAAAATAGAAGGAAGATTAGTAAAGGAAGAGGCCCTAAGTAGAGAGAGAGAGAGAGAGAGAGAAAGAGAAAAAGGGGAGGTGCTGGGAAGTGAAATTAAGAAAATTATGAATGTGCATGTACAAATATGTCACAGCAAATCCCACTATTTTGTATAATCATAATACATGAATGATCTAAAAATAAAAACTAAAGGAAAAAAACAAAAAATTAAAATAACATGAATATTAAAATATCCCCATTTTACAGAAAAGAAAATTGAGGCAAAGAGTGGTTAAATAACCTTTCCATAATCATCTAGCTAATAAACAGTATTGCTAGAATTTGAAGCCAGGTGGGTGCTTTAGCTCAGCAGAGAGAGAGAGAGAAAGAGAGAGAGAGAGAGAGAGAGAGAGAGAGAGAGAGAGAGAGAGATGGATGCTGGGGACAAGATATAGCACCCAAAGACATACCTCCAAGGGTCCACTCCTTCATTTAAACACCTTCCACAGCCTCCACCACCTCCCAGCAGTCCAGTGAGCCATCAGTGGATTAATCTACTGATGAGGTAATAGCCCTCATGATCTAATCACTTCCTCAAAGTCCCAAGGGTGAACATAATTGCACTGGGACCAAGCCTCAGCACACAGGACTTTGGGGGACAGTCCCCTTCCAAACCACAGCACTTGTGTCCTTAGGAAGCAATTCCGGATGGGATGTTGCAGCACATCAACATGCCACAAGTGAAGTAGCGACAGCACAAAAGATGCCATGGAGCAAATTGTCAGTTGAGCGGCATAGTCAGCACATGCTCTGCATCTGTACATAGAGGTGGGCTCATTGAGAAATAGGGGCCAGATACTGAAGTGCGACAGCGAAGACCTTAACATGCTATCTAAGGAAGGAGGGATCCTGAGAACAAATAAAGATGAACATTTAAGTATAGATGGTCCCCGACTTTCGATGGTCCCACTTGTGATTTTCCAACTTTGCAATGGTACAAAAGTGATACACGCCAATAGAAGCCCTTCGAACTTTGAATCTTTTCCTCGTAGAATCCTCTCTGGTGATGCTGGACAGCAGTAGCCAGCTATAGCTCCTGGTCAACCCCAACCACAAGAGGAAACCACTGACCCTGTGGTGTGCTGTGTTGCACAGCTAGGTTGTTTGATATCTTCACCTTACAATGGGTTTACTGGGATACCACCCCATCCTAAGTCCAACGGCATCTGTATTGTCATAGTAATATAAGCTGAGCATGTGGAATCATCTGGGAAGGAGAGACAATTAGTACTTAGTCAGGCAGAGGTGTTAGAGAAGAACAGAGGAATGAAGGAATTTGAGGCAGAAAGGATGATGTCGAAAGCTCTGCAGACACATGCAAATACCAATGATGCATCAGGGTCAAAAGACGAAGGCTGGAGGAAATCTACATGGGAGGCCTTATGTCATGAGAATTTATTACTTCACCTTATCAGCCAGGGAGAAGCATCACTGGGGAGGCATTGGTGGCCTTGGGGACACAGATGGGATGGAGTTGTCACTGCAGGTGAGGAGATCAGCCAGAGGGCTGGGTGGTCTGTCCATGCCAGATAAACAGATGACAGTAGCAGGAAAAGGAAGAGACAGGATGGAGAACTATGTAGGAAGTAAAATAAGAGTCATTATTCTGACAGCAAAATTAGGAACTTGAAATACACAAAAGGAGCTGTCTTTCTCCCACGGTACCTGCTACTGCCATTTCTAGAAGCCTCAAGAGACCAGGCTTACTGTACTTGGAGTTTTATCTGTTTGATTTCACTTTGGGATTTGAAGATTTGTATAAACCTCCCCAGCTGCCAGCTGATAGTTTGTGATGCTCTGAGAACTTCTTAACAGGAAATCACTCTCAAATCCAAAAGCCTTCCTTTTGTATTTTTATTGCACTTTATTGCTGCAAAGAAGGAGGAAGGCCCTCCCTACGCCAGAGAACAGCCTAATAGCTGTTCATGCAGGCGCTTTTTGCTGTTATTAAATATAGATCAGGGTGTTAGGAATGTCATCGGGATTTGCAGATTATAATTACTCCTCTCTCACCCACTGCAGAGGCTCCTCTGACAGAGGGTACATTTTGTTGCTCTTGCTCGGGGTGGGAGCTCCAGGGCTGAACCATCTTTAAGACATGTGTGAGTTGTTGAAAAGTATATGGGTCATCTCTTCTCAAGGGTGCCTAGAGAAGGACCTCATGGGGGGCTTAGAATGTGACTTTAACCAGAGGCTCCCTGGCCCAGGGTTGAGGCTGAAGCTCCTCCCTTCCTCTCTTCGTTGCTGCACCACTGGGTCTCTGGCTACCCCAGCTACCTCAGCAGGAGTTTACCTGTTCTCACCTCTCCACATGCTGTCTTGGCCTCTCCTTATGTCTAGACCAGGTTGAGCATCATGCTCATTGACTTTATTTTTTTAGTTTTCCTGGAGACTTGGTCTCTTTAAAGAAGCCAGAAGAAGAGGGGCATACATCCTCCCTTCTGATCCTTTTCCTTCCTTCCTCCATTGTGGAAATTTTCCCTTCCCTTTTCTAGATTTCTGCCTGGCTAGGTCTTGAGGCCTGATTTTCTGACCCCTCACCCTACCCCGTGCCCTCTTCACCGTACTGAGTTCTTCTAGTTCTAAGGGCTCATCTGCCTCTTCTCTCCCCAGCCCATGGTGGTCCGGGGCTTCTAAGGAGATGAGAAGAGAGAAGAAAGTTCTGTCTGGAGTTGCCTCAGTTCTCACTCTCACCAGGCACCCAGGGGCTCTTAGTGAAGAATGTTCTTGATAAAGACAGTTCTTCTCTGTCTTAACTTCTTCTAACTACCTCCATGGCCCCCTTCATGCCATGTTACCCCCAAATGACATGCCCATGCATATAGACCATACACACACACACACTCCTGGCACTGAGATGATCTTTGCAGTGCATTAACTGGCCCCTGAGGGCCCCTTAACCACTGCCATTGCTCCAGAAGCTACACCTTCCTTAGCTCTTGACTGGCAGGACTCTGCCACAGCCTGGGCAGAGGCTTCTCTGTAGATTTTTTGCTCTCAATTCAAACTTGTTTGTTTTGCTGCTTATTAGACACAGCTCTTTTTGTGTGTGTGTGTGGTACTAGGGATTGAACTCAGGGGCATTCTACCTCTGAGCTATACCCCCAGCCCTATTTTTTATTCTTTATTTTGAAACAGGGTCTCACTAAGTTGCGGAGTGCCTCACTAGGTAGCTGAGGCTGGCGTTGAACCCAGATCCTCCGGTCTCAGCCTCCCAAATGCTGGGATTACAAGAGTGCACCACCACACCCGGCTGACACAGCTCATTTTTAAAGCATCTTTCACTCAGATAAAAAGAAAAAATAATGTCCTTTTACTCAGTCTTAAAAAAAGAACAAAATTATGTCATCTGCAGGAAAATGGATGGAACTAAGCGAGATTAACCAGTCTCAGGAAGTCAAGGATTGAATGTTTTCCCTCTCATGTGTGAAAGCTACAGAGAAAATAGAAACCAAAAGGGGACTTTAAATAAATGAGGAGAGAAACTGGTAGAATAGTGGAAGGGCTTTGGGGAAGGAATATGGGGAAGGAGAAAGGGAGGACTGATGAAGGAAACAGTTGAAATAATGCTATGTCCATGTATGAAAGTATCACTACCAATCTCTCTAACGTGTACGGGAGGGGTGGGGTACAGAGAGGAACACACCAAGTACTCTGTGTACGTGTGTTTGTATCACCTTGAACCTCACTGTGATGCATAATTACAATGCACCAATAAAAGTATGATATACATACGTATATATAATATAATATATATATATGATTTTGACTTCGCTTAACCTTCTTTATGCATCCTGCCAGAAATATCTTTCACATACCCCAATCTAACCCTGTCTATGATCCCCATCCTTATGTCTGACCTCTACACAGCACT
Organism: Graphiurus murinus; assembly: GCA_004027655.1. NCBI lineage: Eukaryota > Metazoa > Chordata > Mammalia > Rodentia > Gliridae > Graphiurus > Graphiurus murinus. Next base: position 86,880 of record PVLC010001294.1, on the reverse strand, counting down.
GAGCCCCCCGAAGTTGCCTCTTATCTCATCTTCCTATCCCATTTCCTATCTTTCTTCCATCTATTCTCCACAAATAAGCCAGAATTATCTTTTAAAATGTAAATTAAACGATATCACACTCCTACCACAAATCTTCCAGTGGATTTCTATCACCCTTACAGTTAAGTTAAGCATGGATCTTTATGAGCTTCTATATGGTCTGGCCCCTGGCTTCCCTTCCACCTCCTCCCTTGTTCATTTCCCTCCAGCTCTACTGACCTTGCTCTTCTGGGAGCATCTAAACATGCTCTTGTGTCAGCATTTTTACACAAACTGTCCCCCTCCCCTGCAAGGAGAGCTCCTCACTCTCCCTTTACTCTCCGTTCCTCAGGTGAAAGAATAATTTGCATGTTCTGTTCCCTCACTGCATTGGGCTTTCTGCCCTGGTCACCTCCCCAAAGAGGGCTTCACTCCCCCACCCCTAGGTAGACTATCACTACCTGCCCAGTTTCTATCCTCCCACCCTGCCTCGGTGTTTATTCTCTCCCTTCTAAAATAGAAGCACCATGAAGGTAGAGTCTGTTGTATTCTCACTCCTGAGAGCAGTCTGATGAATAGTAGCTATTTCAGTTAGTATTGTCATTGCTTTGACCAAAAACACCAGATGACGACAACTTAGAGGAAAGAAGACTTATTTGCTTGTGGATCTGGAGATTTCAGTCCATATAAATGTATAGTCCATTTTATACCAACTTCCAAGCAGAAGCCAGGACTGCAGGGCATGTTGGAAGGGAGGAGAGAGCGAGAGGGAGAGGGAGAGCAAAAGCATTACAGCCAGATGTGGCAGCTGGGCAGGGCTGAGACACATGCACACACACGTACACACATATGCACATACTGGTCTCTCTCCTCATCTATATAAAAGTCCCTTTTGCTTTCTATTTTCTCTCTAGCTTCCACTTATGAGAGAGAACATTTGAACCTTGACTTTCTGCGACTGGCTGATCTCACTTAGCATAATATTGTCTAGTTCCATCCATTTTCCTACATAATTTTGTTCTTCTTCATGGTGGAGTAAAATTCCATCATATATATATACATATATATATATGATATATATATATATCATATTTTCTTTATCCATTCATCTGTTGAGGGACATCTGGGTTGGTTCCATAATTTGGCTATTGTGAATTGCACTGTTATAAACATGGATATGCATGTATCACTACAGTATGATGACTTCAATTATTTTGGAAAGATACAGAAGAATGGTATAGCTGGGTCATATGATGGTTCCATTTCTAGTCTTTTGAGGAACCTCCATACTGATCTCCATAGTGGCTTTACTCATTAATAATACCACCAAACAGTATAGTTTTCAAACCATAATAGTAGCTATCAATAAAGAGTTGTTGAATGAATCGAGCAAGCAAGTAAGCAAACAAGAGCTGGTGCAGAATACACTGCTAAGAACAACATCTCAGAGGCAGCATCCAGAGCTACATCTTCAGTTGCCTGTAGTTATGGTGGGAGATAACATACATGTAGGAAGCAGCAGAGAGCACACAGACAGGTCTGGCACAGTTCCCAACACCTGCCGGCTGAAGAAATGGCAAGTACTGGGATGGCTGGTTGGCAATTGTGCCAAGAGGGCCCACTGGTCCAGGTGGGCATCCATTACCTTTTTATGTCCCTGGAGAAGCCACGCTTTCTCTGAAGATCATGCAGTGAGGTTTTCTCCACTCAGAAACAAATGGATAAACCAAAGCAAACTGTCCTGGGTACTGAAAACAAGAAAGCTTCTCCATCCTCTGCGACGGACACAGCTTCTTTCAACTGTGCACATATGTCTACATTCTATGGGTACAAGTGGAGGGCCTAATAGTGCAGTAGGGCCCAACCCACCTTTGCCGAGATCCTAAGACTCCAAGCAATGGCAGAGGCTGCACAGAAAGTGCCTGTGCCAGACGTAGAGGCAATAATGCAGCATTGTGAAAGAGTGTCACATTTCATGTCTGGATACCCAGGTTCCATGTGCCCATAGTCCTTCAAGTACAGAGGCAGGATTTGGTCATCACCAAGACCCTTTTCCATGCAAACGAAGGAAAATAAATTAACTTTAAAAGTAAAGTTGTCACAAGTAGCTCTACCTAGCAGCCCATTGAAGATTTTATTTAACCCAGATTCTGAGAGATTCAGTCACTCACTCAAAATCACACAGCCAAAGTCCAATATTTCTTGCAGTGTGGTCTGAGCTTAACTACTGCTCTGTTCTAGAGTCACGCGGTGTTGGGTGGGGCCTATCACTCTTCCATTTTTAAGCCCTTAGTAATTGTCTTGTGTAGCAGTACTAGAGAACTAGTACACTACTGGCTGAAATAAAAAAGAAAGCTTGCTGATAGCCAGGTGTGAGACACACACTTGTAATCCCATTACTTAGGAGGCTGAGACAGAAGGATTGCAGGTTCGTGGTCAGCCTCAGCTACTTAAGGAGGCCCTCCACAACTTAGTGAGACCCTGTTTCAAAATGAAGAAAATAGGGCTGGGGATGTAGCTCAGAGGTAGAATGTCCCTGGGTTCAATTCCTGGTACCACAAAAAAGATGAAGACGAAGATGAAGAAGAAGGAAAGCAAATTTTCTGATGTCACTTAGAAAGAATACTTTCCCTCTACCCCTCCCACCCCCGACATACCTATACAAAAGCCATCTTGCCCATGTGTTTCTTCTGTTCTCTTTCCACAAGGGACAACAGCATTGGGCTAGCCTGAAATTTTAGCCTCCATTAATTTCTTAAGCCATACTCCAGGGAAACCACGATTTAGCCACTTTTATATTTAGCCCGTCTCCCTGGAAAATCATCAGCTATTGTAAGGGCTGTTATTAAGAGGATATTTATCATCGCCATTGCTATAATTTGCAAATGGAGGAGGCAGCTGTTTGTGCTTGCATGGCCTCCTCCAGAGGGAATGCTGCAGTGCTCAAACAGCTCATTTAAAGTGCCTTAACTCTTTTTCCCCAAAACGACAAATATTCCTAAGTCAGCTTCTCCGTACTCTCCTGTCCTGGGATCCTTGATTTCACATTTCAGTCTTTCATTTCATGTGGCCAGCACCATCGAGTTTTGGCTACTCTGCTGGGGAGGGTGGCTGTCATTTATTACTTTCAGGAATCTGAGTCCTGAGAGTAGGACCACCAAAGCCCCGAGCACAGTGGTGCTCGCAGCTCTGCATGGCAACATGGAAAAGGAAGTGTGTTATGGAGGTCAAGGGAATGGGCTACATGTCAACCCAGGGAGAAGGTCAAGGAGATGTACTGTGGACCAGCCCGGGGTGGAGGTCAAGGGCAGGGGCTATGGGACAACCTGGGGTGCAGATCAAAAGGATGAACTGTGAGTTAGCTGAGGGCTTGCACTTCTCCAATAACTCCAAGACATACAACCAACCATGCATGGCTGACCTACTTTACTTGATCCTCTCGTCTCTAAAATATGAATAATAATGCACACCTCACAGGATTGTTGTTTGAGGTCTAAGTTAAATCATTTGCAAGATGTCCTTGAAATATTATAGATATTCAATAAGTATTGGCTGTGTCTTCCTAAGGAGGGATCAGACTTCCTGTAAATTCAGAACAATTTGTGAGAAAGTAGGAAAAAGTTGCTTGGTTAACTGCGATTTTACTTTTATTTATATTTTAGTTATCTATTTGTTTATATTTGTTTATTCTTGGTAGTGGGGATTAAACCTGGGGGCATTTTATCTCTGAGCTATCCGCTATCCCCCCCCCCGTCCTTTTGTCCTTTTTTTTTTTTTTGAAGCAGGATCTTGCTAAGTTGCTGAGGCTGGTCTTGAATTTACAATCCTCCTATCTTAGCCTTCATAAATCCTGGGATTACAGGTGTGCACCACTGTGCCTGGCTTAACCTTAATTTTAAAAGTTAAGAGTATATCATTATGTTTCCCCATGCCTATAGTGGCCTTTCCATGTTTACTCAGTTTGGGAATTTTCAAGTCGTGTTCACATAGCTCTTATGCCACTCTGGCCTAAAAAGTTCCTATAAAATTGGTGGAACAAATAAAGTTAATTTTCAATTTTCATGTTATAGAAGCAGGAACTTAAGCTTATAGATGTTAATATGACTTTCTACAAGTGCACACCCAGGATCAGAGTCCAAGTGACTTACAGCTAATCACGTGCCTCTCCCAAGACCTTCTCAGAGGCCAGAGACGTTGCACCTGCTCATCCCTCCTCCTGTCAAAGCCTTTCTTCCTTCCGCCCTTTAGTTCACAAGCTCCTACTCCTCTTGCACTGTTTCAACTACTCTGTCACTTTCCAGCCAATCTCTCCACCCCCCACTGCCACTCCATGTACTCCCCAAGTATCTTGGACTTTCTCTCCAAGGTACTTGAATTATCAGAATCATCTGATAGCTCCTTAAAATATATATATAAAAGATTTAGAATTCCACCCAAGACCTCCTTAACCAGGCATCTCCTATTTTTTAAAGTTCTCCAGGTGATTCTGATATAAGCCCTAATGGAGGCACAAAATCTATTTTGCCCATTATCAGGGCTCTGCCACTGTGAACAACATCTGAGAATACTGTTAAATAAATAACACATACTTATCAATAACATTTACTAGTGTTAGTTCTATTCTCGGCACTATGATACATAGTTCGCATACTTTTATTTTGGTTAACTCTGCTAGTCATTAGGAAAGAATTATTATTACTTTACTTAAAGAAAAGGGAAGCTGGGCATAGCAGTGAACACCTGCAATCCTATACTTGGGAGGCTAAGATAGGAGGATCTCAGATTCAAGGCCGGCCTCAGCAACTTAGCCAGACTCTGTTTCAAAATAAAATAGGTCTGGGAGATAGCTCAGAGATAGAACCCTCTGGATTCAATCCTCAGAACCACATGAGATTAGAGAGAGAAAAAGATAAAGAGAGGGAGAGAGGGAGAAAGGGAGAGAGGGAGAGAGGGAGGGAGAGAGGGAGGGAGGGGGAGAGAGAGGGAGAGAGGGAGAGAGTGAGGGAGGGAGGGAGGAAGGAAGGAAGGAAGGAGGGAGGGAGGGAGGGAGGGAAGGAAGGAAGGAAGGAAGGAAGGAAGGAAGGAAG
>PVLC010001294.1:0-81675 GCA_004027655.1 Graphiurus murinus | reverse complement strand
AGTAAATATACCAATGACTGCAGGCAGTGCTAGTCAGGTTTCCTACCTGCAACCATGCTAATAAAGAGAACCATTATGGTTCCAAGACACTATTTCCAAGTCCTAAAAGTGGCACACTTTAGTTGTTGAACCGCCAGAAAATTTTCTCCTCGATGATCTAATTTTGTTTTTCAATTAAAATACTTTTGTCTGCAAGTAACAGAATTAGGCTGCCTGGAACAGTTGGGGTTTACTCTTCTCCTGTAAGAACTCCTGAAGCAGGCACTCCCAAGGTTGGCTTTGCCACTGAGTCGCTTCTTCAGGCCTACAAATGCTTCTCCTCTTTCTCCTCTGCCAGTGCACTCTCCCAGGATGGTTCTAGCTACTGCAGGCACCGCCTCACTCTGCATGAACACACTGGAAAGCCAAAGGGAAGGACAAACTCTCCCATGGACCTCTTTCCTTTTGTAAAGTAGAAAATCCTCTCTGGGAAGCCACCTGATGAGCTTTCTTTCCTTCCAGGAAGTAGTTCGCACAGCCTCTGCTAGCTAGAGAGATCTGGGTGGGCAAGAAATGGATGCTTCTGGCTCTCCACTGGGAGGGTGAATTTCGCAGGAAGAAAAGAGGAAGAAGGAAATGGTTGCTGCTTCAATTACTGATGGTCCCGACCCACAGAGCCTTCATGTAAAATGCTAAGTGAGACCAGCAGTCTCAGAAGGCCACAGGTCCTATGTTTTCTCTCATGTGTGGAAGCTAGAGAGAAACAAAAAACATAATGGACTTTGCATAAATATGGAAAGAGATCAGTAGAATAGTAGAAGGGGATTGGAGAGAGAGGTGGGAAGGGTAAAATGGCTTGAGGAAGGAAACAGCTCAAATAATGCTTTGGCAATCATTACAGATATTGCTACTGGTTTTGCTAGCACGTACAGGGAGGGGAGAGTGGGTATCAGGGCAGGATCCAGAGAGACTCACAGCAAGTGCTGTGTGCATGTATATTTGTATGACATTGAACCTCACTATGATGTATCCCTGCGATGCACTAATAAAAGTATTAAGATAAATGCATAAATAAATAAATTCCCCCTTCATAATGTTTTTAAAATGAGCTTGGCCCTATGAATCCAATGCTGTTGAAGAAAGGGATATGTGAAGACTAGGGATCTCTAGGTATCTACATCATGGAAATTGAACCCAGGGGAGTTCTACCTCTGCACTATAACTCCAGCCCAATTTTATTTTTTATTTTGAAACAGAGTCCCACTAAGTTGCACAGGGCCTTGCTAAGTTGTTGAGTTTGGCTGGAAACCTGCAATCCTCCTATCTCAGCCTCCCAAGTACTATGATTACAGGTGTGCACCACCATGCCCAGCCTTGTGCTATGCTTTGTTAAGACATACTATTTGTTTATTTTTATGTAATACAGTAGGGTAATTTGATGCATGTACGCAAAGTATAATCAAATCAAAGTAATACACATTTTATGTGTTTGGAATTTTTGTACTTGTTTAGTCAATTTAAAAATATCATTAGCCAGGCATGGTGGCACATGCTTGTAATCCCAGTACTTGGGAGGTTGAGACCAGAGGATCTGAGTTCATGGCCAGCCTCAGCTACTTAGTGAGGCCCTCCACAGCTTTGTGAGACCCTGTTTCAAAATAAAGAATAAAAAATAGGACTTGGAGGTAGAATGCCCCTGGGTTCCATCTCCAGTACTACAAATAAATAAGTAAATAAATAAATAAATAAATAAATAAATAAATAAATAAAATACATAATTATTTTTTAGCCAATGGTTATTGCTATGCTATAGAAAAAAAAAAAAAAACAGAACTATCTCCTCCACTCCAAGTTTTGATGTCCTTTATTAGACTTCTTTCTGTCCTTTTCCAGTCTCTAGTGACTACCATTCCTCTCTGTTTTTCCACAAGATTGGATTTTTAGTTTTCAAAAATGAATGAAAAAATGTAGTATTTTTCTTTCTGTCTCTGGCTAATTTCACTTAACATAATGACCTCCATTTCCATCCATGTCGCTGCAAATGAGAGGATTTTACTCTTTTCATAACTGAATTATATTCCATTGTGTAGACATACCACACTTTCTTTATTCATTCAATATCCACGATAGGCATCACGGTTGATTTCATATTTTAGCTATTGTGAGTAGTGCTGCAATTGGCAACAAGGACATTTAACAACAGCTAACACTATCCTCTCTTCTTTCCAGGTCAACAGCGATCTTGTTTACATTACAGCTAAAAAAGATGGCACTCATGTGGTTGAAGCCGTGGACACCACCCACATTGGGAAATTAATCGTGACCAAACAAATCGGAGGAGATGGCATGCAGGATGTTACTGATACTTACAAATTCCAAGAAGGTAATTTACTACACCAAGGAACTTTTAAAATTTATGCCTAAATCCATTTACTACTAATTCATGGTTACCCTGAAGTGTGTACCAGAGAATGCACTGGCATTGGAAGGATTTGACAGTGAGGGGGAAGAATAAACTCCCACGAGCGACAGGCACGTCACACCCACAACTTTCCACTGTAGTCCCGTTTGATTGTATGCTTTGAACAGAATTCCCTTTCATGTGCTTTGTGAAGTGAGTTAGCTTAAAGTCGTTTGTTTGTTTCTTTGTTTTTGGTATTGGGGGTTGAACCCAGGGATGTTCTACCTCTGAGATATAACCCCAGCCTTTTTATTTTTTATTTTGAAACAGGGTCTGGCTGAATTGCTGAGGGCCTCGCTAAGTGGCTGATGCTGGCCTCAAACCTGCAATCCTCCTGTCTCAGCCTCCCAGGTGCTGGAATTATATATGTGTCCCATAGTGCCTGGCTATGCCATATCTATTTAAATGGAATATAGAATATGTTCTTGCTGACAAGAACCTTAATTTGAAATAATTCTATTAGAAAGCACTATATAATGAAAATAACTTTAATTTCACAATAGAAATTTAAATAACCACTTCACATTTGTTTAGTGCTTTCCAAATTATTTTGATACATTGTTCCATTGAATTGTCATGGAAACCCCATAATGTAGATAATGCAATATTCATAAGACAGTGCAGTCTCACTAATTTAGGCCAATTAAGCTGATGGCTGGTTTCAATTATCAAATAATGCTATGGTGGATTTTTGTTAACTTTTGTTATAATGTTTCAAATGGCTCTATTTGAGTTCAGTTCCATTTCAATCGATACTGATCCCACAATAAGTTTGATGTAGGGCATCCTAGTAGTGAATAGGGCCTAGTTTCTGTCCCCAGCCAACAGAGGATCATTATATGGAGAAGGTTGTGGAAACAAAGAAACAGGACGCTCGGTCCAACCAGGAGATTCAGAAAAGTGAAGCTCTGGAAGCTCTGGAAGAAAGGTCATAGACCTTGTTAAAGAAAGCTGGACAGCGGTTTCCTGGCAGTGGGAATGTAGCCAACTTTAGGTGTGAAGCAGCCTGGTATGCTTGGGGGCTTGCAGGTCTTAATAATGCATCAAGCCGGGTGTGTTGGCACATGCCTATAATCCCAGACAGGAGGGTTGGAGGTTCAAGTCCAGTCTCAGAAACTTAATGAGACCCTGTTTCCAAATAAAAATAAAGTAGAGATAGAGGAATAGTTCAGAGGTAGACTGTCCCTGTATTTAATCCTCAGTACCACAAATAATAATAATAATAATGATAATGATAATGATAATAATAATAATTCATCAAGCTCAGAATGCCCAGAGGTTGGCTAGAGACAAACCTGCCCAAGGTCAGACCAGGAGGTGAGGGTGTTGAGTGTCATGATGAGGAATGTGGAATAGATTTTGCAAATGATTCTCCTCCACAGGTTCTTAGGAGCAGCATTTATTTCAGTGAATGGATAAAAATGACAAGTAATTAGCATATACCTAAATATTCATCAGTATTCCTGAAGTGTTAGGGAGTATAGGATTTGTTTAAAATATTTCAGACAGTCTCCTGCTCTTATTTACAAAAGCAATTTGCACTATAAATAAGAAGCTTGCTGAATTGAGAACGAGTATGTGCAGTGTTAGAAATTCTGAATTTTTGTCACCTAAATCAGTGAATTTTTACAGTATTTCTGAAAAGGTTCATGCTCTTTTTCATTTAGTTATCATTCATTGCACAACATGGATATAAATATAAAAGGGTTCTTATTTCTTTTTGGCTTTTCCATAAAAGGAAAGTAAACATACATATATATATATATATATATATATATATATATATATATATATATATATACAATAAAGCAAAATGGGGCAAACAAGGTCCTCTTATTATGGAGTTACAAACAAAAAGATCTGGAAAGGGGAAAAGGAAATTCATAGAAAATGTGAAACAAGCCGCAACATCCTCTCGTGTATACATTTATACATTCCCTCTTAGCCACCTGCTGTATCTCAAGGGTTGTGTCTCATGGGACACGCATGGCCCTGCCTTCCCATCTAGCTGCAGAGAAAAGGCAGAGTCTAGTCCTCACCATGCTGGATGAGGATTGCTGAGACACAGGGTGGACAGATGCTACAGGCTACAGGGAAGGACCCCCACTCAGACCGGGGTCAGAGAGGGCTGTGTGGCCCTCCCAATACTCTGCTCGTACTACTGTGGCTATCCTTACACAGGGTGCTGTTGCTGTCAGAGCGGACTGGAGCTCTCCAGGAAAAGGCAGCGAGGCGGGGGGCGCAGGGGGGGGGGCAGAGTGGACTCTCCTGCGTGTGGCGGTCAGTGAGCCACACAATCAGATGTCTTTTAAACATGCATCAGAGCACAGCTGCCATCGGTTGTCAGCCTCCAAGGTGACAGGGGAGGCCCAATCAGAAACAGGACAGGATCAGATGTTAAGAGAGGAAAGAACAAAAACCAGTCTGTGGAAGAGGCCTGAGGGGCTGGGCTGGGGAGAGGCAAAGATGAAATCAAAGAAATACATCACCTGTTCATGAGGAAGACTTCTGAGATCCAGGCTACCATAATTTGGCAAGAAAGCAAGGATCGGGGAGAGGGTAGTGTATGTTCTGATCCAACTGGAAGATCTCCTAGATCCATGTCAATAGTTGTAAGAGACACCCCATCCTGCTTCTGGGCTGGAGTTTGTAGTTGCCATCGAGGCTGGCACATACATTTCAGACTCTAACTTTGGAAATGACTGAGCAGAGTACGATTTCGAGAAAGATGTTGAACTTCATCTGAATGTGGTGGGACGAGTCATGGATGCTGAGTCAAGGGCCGTCAGCGTCCGTGGCTGAGTGTTTGCCACTCTGATTGTCACAGTGAATCTCTCCTGTGATTTCTCTGAATCCACAAAGGCCAAGTGCAGTCACTGAAGCATGAAGATGAGTAAAAACGTTGAAAAGAAATTATCACCAGATTTAGGAATTAACTATTTTAATTAATTAAATTGGGAAAAGATCATTTTTCACATCAACTTACTAAAGTTCAGTATCAATCTCATGGATTTTTTTTTTCAAAATATAAGATTAAGAAACATAAAGCATTGAAAAACAGAGTTCAGAAAACTTGTGCTGGGGCAGTAGATCATCTTTTATGATGCTGTCTCCATCCTCTTCCCTCTTTGCTCCATCAATGACTCCCTCTGTCGCCTGCATTTTCATCTCTCCTTCTCCAATTTCTCTTTCCAATTAGCATTTAATTGTCTCCTGCATTAAACAAAAATTCTTTTTTACAGAACCCTTTTTCAGCATTGTATCCTCTATCAAACACGTCCCATTCCACCCCGCTCTTGCCGGCATAGCCAGCTCTGGAAAGAGCCGCCTGGGTTTGCATCCCTTCATCTCTTGCCCACCGCACCCCGACTTCCGCTACCAGCAGATCCTTGAAGCTCTTCTTCTCAAGGATGCAGGATCACCCGATTGCACATGGGATCCATGCTCCTGCAGGCTCCATCTTGCTCAACCTTCCTATACTTTCTGATAATGGTGTCCATTCTCCTTCCTTGAAATCTTCTCTTCTCTTTTCTTCTGTAACATAACTGTTTTCGGTTCTTCCCTGCCCAGCTCCCTTTGCTTTTCCTGTCTCCTTCTGCATCCCTAAGCTTGCCTTTCCACTCCTTTCTGACTACTTCTTGCTTCTTGCTTGTAGCTTCACTCCTTGGGCTCCATTTCCACCCACTGTGTGTTCTTCCTACATTGCTCCTCCTGCCTCTCATGTGTATACTGAGCACTCCCAAGTCTGTGTCTCAGCCCAGACTTTACCCAAGTGTCCCACAGATACCTGAAACTGAATCTTCCCGAATACCACTTTCTCTTGCTCCCTCCTCCTCCTACCCTCCCTACCCTAGTAAGACAATCACCATTCACCCATATTTAGCAACTTGAGGATCGGTAAGGAGCAAATCTTCTACATGTTCCCTCTAAAATATTTACTGTCCAGGATCCTCTGGCTCCATGATCACGTTCTGAGAATAAAGTAGGATAAGATGTGTAAAACCCTTCATATAGGGACTGACATATGGTAAGTGTTGCATAAAAGTAGACTTCCACTTCTGTTAGTAATTCTATTATTACTGCCATGCTGCTCCTAATGAGTTGGGGCTGTGATTATTTTCCTCCTAGAAAAAGAACAACTCCAGGTTCCTTATTTCGCCCTGCGTCCTCAGCACCCTCTTCCCTCAGTCTAACCCCTGTCTTGCTGCCAAAGTGCTATCACCTAACATGTAAGCCTGAGTGTAGAAGCCCTCACTCTCTTCCTGCTTCCTTCAGAATGTTCCACTGTCGACCCGACTTGGGGGCCCCTGCTTTTAATCATCATTCTCACCACTTGACCCAAACCCCTGACACACAAATCTTACAGGAAGAAGAATTTTGTGTGTCCATGATTCTGCAGGTTTTAGTCCATGGTAAACAGGTCTCCAAGCAGGAGCCAGGGCTGCAAGTCCTCAGAGCATGATGGTGGGGCCGAGAGAGAGGGTGAGAGCTTGTGTCTGCTCCTGTAGGCAGGAGAGAGAGGGGAAGCTGCAATGGCCGGCTGGAGAAACCTTGTCCCCAGCCACTCCCCAGAGACCCACCTCCAGCCATGTCCCTCCTCTGATCATGGCTGAATTGCTTAGTACACAAGCTTTAGGGGACATTTTTGTGTGTGTGTGTGGTACTGGGGATTGAACACAGGGGCATTCTACCTCTGAGCTACACCCCCAGCCCTATTTTTTATTCTTTATTTTTGAAACCGGGTCTCACTAGGTGAGCCTCACTAGGTAGCTGAGGCTGGCCGCGAACCCGGATCCTCCTGTCTCAGCCTCCCACATGCTGGGATTACAAGCATGCGCCACCACGCCCGGCTTTTAGGGGACATTTTAAATCCAACTCATAACACCCCCCTTGCTGAACCACTTGTCCGCACCTCACAGGTATCACAAGCAGCAGCTTGGTCAACTGCTGGCAACTCCTCCAACAACCAAGCTCTCGCGAACCTCATGGCCTTGCTCACGGTGTCAAAAAGAAGCCTTCCAAGAAGGCATCCTCCCCTCCCCAGGCGGGTTAAGTGTCTTTCCCTCATGTCCCCAGGCACCACACAGCAGAGTCCCAGAATGTCCCAGCATCTGTGATACCCATGTCTGTACCTCGATCTCGATCTCTCCTCAATGGTCGTTTCTGCACCTGTGGGGGAAAGACTGGGTTCCTCTTTTGTGCCCAGCGCAGTGTCTGGAACATCATGAAGACTCAAAAGCATCAAAGGACCAAGAGAGTGGTCACAGAGATGTCACTTTCACAGGAGAGATTAACTGTAAAATGAGTTTGGCTGGAGTACTTAGCGCCCGTTATAAAGATGGGAGTCTTGTATCTGGCTGAAAGTAGCATGCCTCTTCACACCTTGGTGCTTCACAGCCTCTTTGCCAGCCAGGCCCCAGGATCCGGGAACACAGAGGTGGTCAAGACAGACCACATCCCTGCATTCCAGCAGGAGAGATGATGTCACCCAGGAATAGGTGCTGTGACAAGGGAAGGGAAAGAAACCTAGATACGTGTGAGTGAGAGAGGAGAGGCTTGGGGTGTGGACACACGGTACACAGAGGGATGGAGGAGGGGAACTCAGAAGGTAATGTTGGAGTTAAGACAGGGACCATGAGAAGAGGCTTCACCCAACACGAAAGGGCTCTCCTTCTTACATCCTAGTTAACAGGGAGATGTTTTTGACCTTGCTCCTGGGGACAACAAAAGACTCAGAAAAAACGATCTGGCTTTATTTATTTATTTATTTATTTTTTATTTATTTTTTTTTTTGCAGTACTGGGGATGGAACTCAGGGGCATTTTACCTCCGAGCTATACCCCCAGCCCTATTTTTTATTCTTTATTTTTGAAACCGGGTCTCACTAAGTTGCAGAGTGCCTCACTAAGCAGCTGAGGCTGGCTGCGAACCAGGATCCTCCGGTCTCAGCCTCCCGAATGCTGGGATTACAAGCGTGCGCCACCACGCCCGGCTCGATCTGGCTTTAGAAAATCTCTCACAGCAGCCCCAACATTGCCTATGGCCCCAAGTTATATAAGATGCCAGAGCACCAAGCATAACTGCAGAGAGACAGGAATCAGGCTGTGGGGCTCTGGGAAACCATGCAGTCCTCTCCTTCTGTTGAGCCTGCACTGCCTGCCACCACGCCCACCCACCGTTCCCTGTTCCCTGGGCAGGTGCTTCCGCAGGAGGAAGTCAAGGATCCACGGCCTAGGGCATCTATCAAATTGCTCAAAGCTCCACACAAGCCTTGCTCTGCCCCTGTCCCTGTCCCTGCCTTCAGCCATCTCAGCACCTCTGCCCAAAGGCAGCACCTCCCAGCTCTTGTTCCTGCTGCTGGAATTTGTTCCTTCAGTTTGCCTAAATGCACATTTGGCCCCCATCCAAAGTGCTAGTCACTAATGCCCTCCTTCACGTGGACCTGTTTGCCAGATGGTTTCCGCTAAAATATTTCACTGCACTTTCCGTTGCCCTCGTCCCTCCTTCCCTTCATTATCTTCCCCCTATTGATCTGTAAACATGTGCTCCAGCCAATACCTGCCCTAGACCAATTATTTCTGGCACATTCTTGCAGCCTTGGCAATCGGGGAAATTGTTAATACCCCCCCCACACACACACACACAGATTCACGTTAGCATACAATACCTGCTTGCTGGCATTTTCTCTGTCCTTCCAGAGTGGCTTCCATTTATTAGGTACTTACTCCCTCTAATCCACTGAACATGATGTAGGTGCCTGTATTTTACAAATGAGGAAACTGATGTGATGAATAGTGCCTGACATGTAGAGGTGTTATGAGGACTAGATGAAATGAGTCACAGCAAGCATCTATCCCAATGCCGGGCACCTAATTAGCACTTAATGATAGTTATGACAATTAATTGACCTCTTCACCAGCATTGCATTCAATTATTCATTGGTAAAGTAGAAGACAATGTCTTAAAATTAATGTAATTATGAAAGCCGGTATTCGTACTTCAAAGTAATTTTTTTTTTCTACCAGTCATTCTCATGACTAGCTTTTAAAAGACAAGGAATTTATCTGGGGATGGTGGTGTATGCCTATAATCCTAGTACTTGGGAGGCTGAGATAGGAGGATCACAGGTTTAAGGTCAGCCTCAGCAATTTAGCAAGACCCCATTTCAAAGAAAATAAAAGGACTGGGGGTGTGGCTTGGATGTAGAATGCTCCTGGGTTCAATACCCAGTACAAAAAAAAAAAAAAAAAGCCAAGGAATTTACCTTCATCTTTACATCTCTGTCCTCCATGGGACATGAAAATATGCCCAAAGATATTTAGAATAAAAAAAGGATGGTGACCATCCCTCTCTTCCACATGCTCACTCTCCAAAACAAGCACTTTATCCAACACTCTGTAAGGACCTGCAGCCCAGCCTGTCAGAGTCTGAAGCACAAGCACCCTCTGAGGCCTGACTTGTATCTGAATTTCCTGCTTCCTCATCTATACAAAGCTACTTCCCTTCTTCCAAAGAAAATCCTTTCTCCGTCTTCCACTCCTTCATCTCCATCATGACCGCCTCAGAAACTCTCTGCAAGACACTTTCCTCAAGACACCACAAACGGCAGTGGAATTTTGATGCATCACCACAAGCTGATAGGTGTCCCTCAAAACCCATGCTTAGGATCAGAAACATCTGGGAGAATGTATGTTACAGAAAAGTGAACATGCTGGGCATGGTAGCAGGAGGATCACAGGCTGGAGGCCAGCCTCAGCAATTTAGTGAGGCCTTCTCCAACTTAGTGACACTATTTCAAATTTTTAAAAAATGTAAAAATAGGGCTGGGGGCATAGCGTAGATATAGAATGCCCTAGGTTCAATCCCCAGTACCACACACACACACACACACACACACACACACACACAACAACAACAACAACAACAAAACAAGCATGTCTCCTTGCCTCCTTGCTATAGGGCTTTGTCTTAGAACTTCTGATGGGCTAAGGGAGGTTGTCAACCTCCAGAAGGCTCTGGGAAGCTTAAGACTTTTCCAGGTCTGACTCAGGAGCCCTTGGGAAGGGAAGGCCAATTAACATCTTGCCAGAGACCAGTGTTTTGGGTTTTTTTCTTGCAACTTCGGTTTTTTTGAATATATACTTTATTGATGCATTGTAATTATAATTACACATCATAGTAAGTTTGAGAGGGATAGGAGCATACATTCACACAGCACTTGGTTTGTTTCCTTCTGGAACCGACCCTGTTCCCCTCCCTTCCCTGTACCTGATATAGAGAAAAGAGGGTTTTAATTAGCTTGTCCATGGCTGTGATCAAAGCTTTACCTTACAAGAACAACTCAAAGGAGAAAAGGCTTATTTTGGCTCACAGATTCAGAGGGTCAATCCATGGTCTGCTAATTCTAAGGCAGAAACTTTGTGGTCACAGGGCATGGTAGAGGAGAGCTGCTCAACTCAAGGTGGCGGAAGGTAGAGTGAGAGGAAAGGACCAGGGACATAGTTGCTCCCTAGGCCACACCTCCAAAGGCTCAACTCCTCTAGCCATGCCCCACCTCTGAATCTTGCTTCATTTCCAACACATGAGCTTTTCTGGGACCCTCCCATATCCAAACCATAAGGCTGAATATCCTAGAGTGGCTCACTATTTGGGACAAATCCGTGCATTCCACCAGGGGCTGTTGGGCACCTTGGATGGTGGAGAAGGGCAGACAGGAGCCCTCCAGAGTCCACACAGGAAGGGACAAGTGGAAAAATGCTCAATAGAAGGAGGGAGGAGAAGGACAGGCCTGTTCAGGGGGAGGTGGAACCCATGGGTTGGGAAAAACTCATATTGCAAGAGGCAGGACAGCAAGAGGTAACTTCCCAAAATCTTTGCTTAGCAGACCCCAAATTCTAGCTATGTGGCTAGGACTCAGGGAGGGAAGCAAATTGACACCAGTTTGAGAAGAATTCCATCTCACCAATTTTCCCTCCTGAACTCTGGAATAATGGCCCTGGAGAAACAACCCTTAGAGCAGCTCCCTTACTAGCCTTCTTTCCAGGTGGATCATGGCACAGTCACTGGCAGCCTGAGCAGCTCACCACCTCTCTGGGAACCTGGTTTTGTAGCACTTATAATAGGATTAACAACTGCACCTGCCTCCCAGGGAGGTGGGAAGCCTTCAGGGGCAACCAACAAGGACAGCACATGGCATGTTTATGAAGATAGTATTCTCTCCAGTGGGTTGTGCTTCCTTTTCTCTGTCATTATCTCTGGATCTCTCCTAGGTCAAGAAGAAGAGAGATTGGCCCTAGAAACTGCGCTGATGTATGGAGCTAAAAAGGCCCTCAACACGGAGGGCGTCATCAAATCCAGATCTGACGTGGACATGGACTTTGAAGTGGAAAACGCAGTGCTGGGAAAGGACTTCAAGATCATCATCACCTTCCAGAACAACAGCTACAACCGCTATACCATCTCAGCCTATCTCTCTGGCAACATCACCTTCTACACCGGTGTCTCCAAGACGGAGTTCACAAACAAGGCATTCGACGTGACCCTGGAGCCCTTAACCTGTAAGTTAACTCGGGTGTGGTTCTCCTCAGGACTTATCTTCTGGCTGTCTGTCCTGACGGGTGACAACACCCACTCACAGCTCTCTGTCAAGTTCGAGTTCTCAGGAACATGAACCACACAGGGAGAGCTCACCTAGACTAGGAAGTCCTCATCTTTCACATAGAAGTGAACAATGAAATTTTCAAAGCCTAGAGTGCCATGAGTCATGAGAATTAAATATAGCCTCACTCTAGCTACTCAAAGTGTGGTCTATGGACCAACAGCAGCATCCCTGGGAGCTTGTTAGAAATGCAGAACCTTGGGCCCCAACCAGACCTCCAGAAAAAGAATTTGCATTTTAACATGATCCCATCCCTGGAAGACTGGCGTGCACAGAAAAATGGGAAACATGTCTAAATGTCCCATCTCAGGAAACAAGCCCCCTGGGAGCTGCTCAGCAAGAATAGTGTGTTTTGCTTTACCATGAGAAGGCAGAGATAGCTCAGCTCTGCTTGGAGACTATTTCTCAAAATTGATCAGCCTGATATCTAGGGAGAGAGTCTGTCACCAGGAAAAGAGGCTGGAGACACAGAATGCGCTGTCTGAGAACCTGTGAAGGGCTCTGGGCTCTCTGCCATCTCTCCTAGAACTTCTTTCTCATACTTTATCCTTTCCAACCTCCTTTGAACACTCATCCTTCCAAGCATTTTTGTCGCTACAAGAATTCAGAATACTTTAAGTAGAGTGGGATCAGCTTAACGTAGCTTGCGTTGGGGATTACAGTTTTGACTGGTCTCGTTTTCCCTGGGGTGCTAGTATCATTGGCCACACAACTGACAAAATGAGTCAACTGGAAGGAACCATCTCCAGGCAGAGCTGTTGAGTTAGAGAAGACTGGGAAGGACCTGGTAGCTCAGGGCACTGGATTTCTGTTGACCTGATAGATGACACTGAAAAGAGAAATGAGAATAAAAGATATGCAAATAACTTTTACAAAGCAGAAGCAAGCAAGCTTCACATGCCCCCCTTCCTGGATGACCAGATCACGTGTCTCAATTGTTGTCATGCTTTCTAGATTCAGTGGTTGTCGCAGCCCACAGTACCCTTCAGGAGGATATTCCTAGAGAAGTGGGAAACTATTCCTAAGAATCCTAATTCCAAGAAACTTACTAGAACTTAAAGGAAGTGTATAGCCCTAGATTCAATATTGTAACTAACAGGTAAGAAGTCACCATGATATTATTTGGGGAATGAGAAAATTGAATATTTTTTATCTCAAGGTAGAGAAAGGATTCTTACAGAAAAAAAAATAGCATAAAGGACTAAAGAGAATATTTCTTATAACTATTTAGGATAGACATATTAGACTTTAGAGCCTAAGCCTTGGGATTAGAAAAATCTAGATATAAGGCATGACTGCATCACCCACTAGCTGTGTGTCTCTGGGCAAGTTTCTTAAGCAACCTGGGCTTTCTCTGTCCTGATGTGTCTATAGGAACAATACCACCCACACTAGGGGATCATTCATTCATTCACTAAACTTTTACTTCATGCTTGCAAATCCGGATTCTGTTGTGGGCTAGAGATAAAGCAATACCTACTCTTATGGAGTTTCTGGTCTCATGGGGGAACCAAATAATAAGCAGTCAAACAAGTCTAGTTTTATGTATAACTAGTAAGTATAAAGCAGGTTAAGGGGGGCAGGGATCACTATCCTTAGGGATGGGGTGGCCAAGAAAAGCCTGAGTATACGATTGAACAGAAACTTGACAGAAGGGCAGGAGTGAGCATTTGTGCAAAGGTTCTGGGGCCAGAGCATGAAATGTGTTCAATGAGCATCAAGGAGCCAGGATTGGGAGATGCTATGGTTTGGATGTGGTTTATCTCCCCAAGATTCATGTGCTGGAGACTTGGTCCTCAGTATGATACTGGGAGATGGTGAAAACTAATAGGTGGAGTCTTGTGGATGATAACTAGGCCATGGAGACTTTACCCTCAGAAGGGATTGATACTAGTCTTGTGGAGTGAAGTAGTTCCTGGGAGAGCAGGTTGTTATGAAGCAAAGCCACTCTAAAAGCATGGCCCCTTCTGCACATGGCCAGTTCCCTTTCTGTTTACCCGCCATGGTATGGCACAGCCATGCTGCTTAGATCCTTCAGTCACCATAATTGTGAGCCAAAGAAACTATTTTCTTTATAAAGGATTCGGCTTCAGGTATTTTGTTATAACAGCAGAAAACAGACTAAAACAGGAGCAAAAGTGACATGTCAGAAAGTGGTGGGTGTGGATCATAGAGAGAATTGTCAGGTTTTGTAAGAACTTTGGCTTCTATTTTCATGAGCTGGGGAGCCATTTGAGTGTTTTCAGCATGATCCAACTTAGGTTTTGAAATCTCACTATGTTGAGAAGAGACTAAGGGAAGCAGGGCCAAAGCTTAGAGGCAAATAAGGATGCCATTGCAATTGTTCAATGGGAGTGACACATGAGGGACTAGTAAGTACTAGTCAGATCTAGTCTTGAAGGCAGAGCCCAGGTGATTGTCCAGTGGATTGGTTATGTGATGTGAGAGAAGGAAGGTGCGGAGGAAAGTACATGAGATAGAATACATGAAATGCTTTGCACGTGATTGGCTCTCACTAAATGTTAACTTCCAACATTCTTGAGAAACTGAGGCTGGAAAGATGCATTTATGTGTTCAAGGCCCCACACAGCAATTAGAGGCAAGGTAGGTGACTGAAGCTAGATCCCATCCAAGCAATGACAGTGAGCCAATGAGTATAAACTTGGGCCCCAAGCGGGCCAGTTCCCTTGCTCATTCCCCATTACCTGGGGCCCAGCACACACCCCTAGAGAGGGAACTAAACATCTTCCCTAGCAGAAGTACTGTCTGTCAAAGTCCTGTCCCGTCTCTCCCCAATTCAGTTAAATAATGAGCTTATATGGATTAGTGGATTGGAAAGCCACGATATATTATTTCTGTTATTCATCAACCTACAGACAGCCAACCAAACCTAAGCTTGTCGATACTAACATAGCCTCCTCCTCCCAACTCAGCCCACCCAAGGGCTTGCCTGAATCACTTGGAAGGAATTAGAAACTCTTGCTTTACTCTGCAGGTAGGTGGCATTAATTGCATGCAATAAATAGCCATTGCAATCCTGAATAAATTGCATTACCTTGCAAAAAGGCACATAGTTCTAGACCTCAGTCAAGCCTTCTTAGGTGCCTATATTGCAAATAAAGTTTTCCAAGTCGAATGGGAGGTGTACTTTCCAGCCTGGTGATTAAAGGGAATGTGTGGGCTAGAATCAGCCTAGGAGATTTGAATAACTTAAACCTCCCAGTACCTTCAAAGGTGCTATCATTTCCACTTGGCTATATTTAGTTTTCTTTGCTTTTTGGAAAAGAGATGAGGCAGCTCCAGTCTGTGTCTCCCTTGGTTTTCCCCAGACACCGTAAATGATACTGGCAGCATCCCAGCTCCTCCGCTCATAGAGTGAAAATCTATTCCTCCTTCTCTTGCCACGTTTAATAAACTTTATCTAGAACAATTTCTTGTGCGGTGGCAAAACACAGCACTTACATAACAGACTATTTCAGGAGCACTGTTCTCTTGGGCTCTGAAGCACAGCCCAGTTTCTTTAGTGCTGTGGTTTAGGGAATGTTGTACCTCCAAGAAAAAAGGAGCCCTGATGCTGAGACTATAAGGGTAGCAGGAACCTCTGTAAAGATGGATAACAAGAAGGCAGACATATACCATTAAAAAAAAAAAAACCTGAGAAGTCAAATACAGCCCTCTAAAAATAGGCAGAGGAGGTCCACTTTTTATTACTGTTACTGGAGGCAGCTAGGGGCAAAAGCATGCTCTTCAAGGCCTGACACTTTGCCACTCTGTCACCCAGATCGAGGGGATGTGAAAAACAGGCCACATGCTCGCTTGAGGTCAGATCCGGAGGAGGGCCGCCGGATTCTCATGCATCTGAACACTTGACTGCTATGAGAGCCACAGAGAAAGCATGATCTGGGTTCAGGACCAAGGAAGACCATATGAATTGGGCCATTTAAAAAAGCAGAATTCATAGGGCCAAGGTCAAGGTAACGTCATAACTTCAGCAAAAAGGCTTTGAGTAACACTGTCCCAGGAATCAAGCCAATTGCTGAGCACTTGCCTCCCATGGACCAACACATTTCAAAAATTTGCAGATCTAGGGCAGAGGGTCTCAGCCTTGGCACCATTGACATCTATGACTGGGGATCTCTTTGTTGTGGGGCTCTCCTGGGCCTTGTAAGTATGAGGCAGGCACAGGCACAGTGGTGCCAGAGGACCAGCTCCCACAATGGTTTGCTGGTTTGCAGAACACACCTGGGGCAGCAACGCCCCCGCTCAGGAGAGAAGGGCTGCGCCTCCAGGGGAAGCTGATTCTGCAGGGTCCCCTGGCTCTTGGAGCAGTGCTTCCCATCCCTGGCTGCACATTAGAGTCAGCTGCGGAGCTCTTAGAAAATACTGATGCCGGACTGGGAGTGTATCTCGGTGGCAGAGCACGTGCACAGCATGTGTGAGGCCCTGGGTTCAGTCCTCCCCCATCCCCAATACTAAAGTGTGGTTCCCAATCTCCATGACTCTGATTTCATTGGTCTGGGCTGGGGTCCAGTGTGGCAGGGTCTTAACCATGTCCAGGTGATTGTGATGTCCAGCTACAAGGTCTCCTTGATCAGAGGGTAAAGGCGGTCACAGCACTTCTCTGTAAAGAAATTTCCGAGGAAAGTGCTGCCCAGGGCAGAGGGCTTCCTGTGCTCTTGGTCTTCAGGCTCAGGACAAGCTGCCACAGAGCCACTCCGGGCGCAAATGTCCCTACAAGAGATGATGATCATGGCCATCCAGATGCACCCCCACCTGCGAGGCCGCAGCAGATCGGAAGTCCTGTCCTGTGCTCGCTCATGTCCAGGCAGCATTCCATCCACCTTGGGGACTTCTGCTCCATATGGCGAGCTAGCACGAGCGACTCTGGGCACTTAAACTACTAGCCACTCAGCAACTTCCACAGGAAGGAGGAATCCAGACTTTGGGCAGGAAGGTGGTGGAGATGTCTCTGTCTACAGCCTGTGCCCTGTGGTAGGGATGGAGACATGAACTGCCCACACACCTGCTGGGCCTGCAGGCTGATGACACGGCACAGCCACCTGGCTTGCAGGAGGTAGCGGAAGGTGCCACACCTGGCTGGGCTAACAGAAGAACTGTCCTTTGCTGTCTAGAATCTGGGGCTGTAGGGAATGGGGGTGATGGGGTAAATGAGCCAGAGCCACAAGATAGATTCACCTTCCTCAGCCCAGGTGGTGAGTCAAGGGGAGTCCCACCCTCTCAATGCCGTCCTCATGGCTTGACCCCAGTACATAAACACTGACAGCAGTGACTTGAAGAAACACGCTTTGGGTACAGAAGTCACACAAATTAAAAGCAGGGGAAGGGCTGGGAGACAGTTGAAGGCTTTAGGTAAAAACTGGTTTCAAGGGCTTCTTTCTCTGAAATGGAAAAATCATGATGTCAGATTGATACAGGAAAGGCTAGAGAGAAGATGTAGATCACTAGAAGGACAAGGCTTAGGGAGTTAAGAGCTTTGTCCAAGAGTGCTCGGGTGAGACGTCTCATTCCACAGGGGGAGGCGCAAGGACGATAGCCAGGGACCTCAGTGTTTCGCATCTACCATCTTGGGATCGTTCTGCCCAAATCAAAGCAGCCACAGCTAAAACTCCTTGCTCACCTATTTTAAAACATCTTCGTCATGGCTTTCCATTTTGCAACAGGAAAAAGCAACATTTGGAAAGTTTGACACACTTTTTCTAGTAAGACTTCACTGAATATTAAATTTCCGGCACACTGGTTCTTCACCAAGAAGCAGGAGAGCTCGGCCCTGATTGACTGTTCCATTTGCCCTTGAGCTTTGCTACATTCCTGGTGACCTATGTACTAGCATGGGACGGATGGAGAAGGGAGGGGGAAGGTAAAGCAGGGCCCGTCTCAGGTCTTGATGCCGGCCTGTCTGTTTTTCCTTCTGCCAGCCAAGAGAGAAGAGGTGCTGATCAGAGCGACCGAGTACATGAGCCAGCTGCTAGAACAGGCGTTCCTGCACTTCTTCGTCACGGCTCGCATCAATGAGACCAGGAGCGTGCTGGCCAAACAGAAGTCTGCTATGCTGACCATTCCCAAGGTCATCATCAAGGTCGGTTTTAGCATCTCATTTCAGACAAGGGAGAAAGGCAAGGTTGTCAATTAGGCACCTGGTGTGTGTGTGTGTGTGTGTGTGTGTGTGTGTGTCCTGTTCCCCCAAAAATAAAATAAAATAATAATGGAGCTAGGATCCTCCTGTTCTTTGAAAGAAGTAAACCATCCTATATATAGTCACGTACATCTAACACTCCTCGTCTTTCCAGATTTAAATATATAGATGTGACTGCAGATATAAATATAACCTGTGGATATAAACACACTTGTGGAGGAAGATAAAGATGTGGAATGGATACAGAGACAGAACTTTCAGTGTCTCCAGAATAAAGTGGGTCAGGCACACCATCTGAGATGTGAACTGCCTACATTACCTCCATCTGTGTTTTGGGCGGTAACATTGTCCGCAGAGCTATAATTTTATACAGTAGGATCACAAATTGAAACATACATCTTGATGATGGTGACTTTTAATATATGTATACACCTTTCAACCACTAGCCAGGTGAGGGAATAGGGGCTTTCCAATACCCGCAAAAGTTCCTTCATGCTTTTTCCTGTCATTAACTCCCTCTCCTATCATGAAGAAAACCATTTTCTGACTTTTGTTATCATAGGTTTGTTTTGCTTTTCTGGGCAATGGTTTTAATGGTGCTTCACCAGGTACCACCAGAAATGTCTGCTCAAATAGCTCAAGGGACTTGGCAGGGGAGGGTGGGGGTACGAATGGAAGAAAGTATGTGTCTTGTAGGTCTCAGGGGCACAGCTGTAACCTCTGGTGGCATCTGAAACCAGCCATATCCTTGAGGTACCTTCCTGTCTTGGAAGCAGGAACCTGAGTATGTGGCAGACATCTTGAGGAATGATATCATACACCACACTTATCTTGGGGTTTAGAGAACTGTGTGTGTGTGTGTGTGTGTGTGTGTGTGTGTGTGTGTGTGTGTGTAAGGGGTACTGTGAGTTGAACCCAGGGGCATTCTACCTATGAGTTATACTCTCAGTCCTATTTTTTTTTTTAATTTAAAACAGGGTCTTACTAAGTTACTGAGGCTGGCCTTGAACCTGTGATCCTCCTGACTCAACCTCCCAAGTACTGGGATTATAGGTGTGGGTCACTGTGCCCAGCCTGGAGAACATTCTTGAGGTGACTATGAGTAATTAGCATAGATTTTGTTAAACGGCATTCCTTTAAAATGATAAATAAATCAAAGTTTGATAAAGTCTCTCTCTCTCTCTCTCTCTCTCTCTCTCTCTCTCTCTCTCTCTCTCTCTCTCTCAATGGTATATATATATACCATTAAGCTCTACCATTAAGCTACACCCCCAGACATTTTATTTATTATTTGAAACAGGTTCTTCCTAAATTACTGTACACTGGCCTCCAACTGCAATCCTCCTGTCTCAGCCTCCCAAGTGCTGGGATTACTGGGATTACAGGCGTGCACCACCACCACCCAGCTAAAGTCTAAATGTGGACTAGCCCCAGAGGTGAGGTGGGAGGCAGTGTGCAAAAGACAATGGTGGAGAGTAGGCCCTGTATCCTACAGGTCATTTGCTGCTGGTCATTTGTAAAGCTAGTAGCTGTCGTGTGGCATTCAGAACGGCCGCTTTCCTTGGGTCCTTACTAGGTTCCAGACACTGTAATCAAAGCCTCACATGCATCACTGCATTTTCCATACTCGATAGCCCCGTGATGGAGGAGTACTAACATCTCCACTTTACCTATGAGAACAGAGAGGCTGTATAACCCCCTTCAGTGTCACACAGCCAGCAAGCAGCAAGCTCCAAGCCCAGCAGTCTGCCTGGGGACTGGTTCACTCTGCCACTTTTCATGGTCTGACCCTGTGTGGATGGCACATACGCCACCCTAAGATAAGGCTCATCCAAAATAGAGGATCCCTAGAGCTCACTGAGGAACAGAATGCTAGACCCTTCATTTCTAGAAAGGCCCACACTGTCACATCCTTTAATTCTTTCACTCTTGTTACCGTCCACAGACCCAGAAAGGCATTACCTGCATAAAAGGCCTTGAGAGCCAGAATAAAAATGAGGATGTACGGATTGCAGGCAGAATCAGAAACAAATGCAAAACAGAGGCGTGGGTCTTGGGGTTGCTCCAGGGATGTTGTCGTGCTGTGAGACCAGCAACTCAGTAGCAGAGGGGGCCTTAACAGGGTGGCCGCCCCTCATGGCTGACCCTCCTTAGAGATGCATACTGGGCTCCCTGCCGCCCTCTCCCAGCTGCACGGTGGAGAGGTGCCTGGCTGCTGTTGTGGGATGTTGAGTGGGGCTGTGCCTGAGCTCAGCCTTGAACCTCTCCCACCAGGGGGAGGCCTGTATCCTTTCCTCATTATGAAGCCGTGGCTTGTCCCTGGGAGCATCTCAGGAGAAACCTCTCCAAGCTGTGAAGTGCTCAAAACTGCAGCATAAAATACAATTTAATTGCTCCTCTGATAATCAACTGGGTGTGCGAAGGAAACTGATATCTTTGATCTTTTAGGCATTATTAATTTGAAGGAGTATTCATGTGTTATCATCTGGATTTAAAACTTAAAGAGCAATTTAATGACCCAAGGGCAGAACCAGAAATACTTTATCCTGCAGGTGAGCAGACCTGGGCAGGTTTGGTTCGGTTTGATTTCCACAAAGGAATCAAGGATGTTGTGCCTGAAGGAAACTTGTTTAGCGGCAAGGCCATTTGACAGAGACTGAAGTTAGGGAGAGTTGCAAAATCTGGCTTCGGTCCAGTGCCAAGTTTGTCCTGGGAAAGAGGGTTGAGGTATCATCACATAAGCCTTAACCATGAACCCCAAGAGTAAACCAAATTCAAACAGGGGGACAGGTGTGCTGGGGAGAGTGCCTCAAACTTGAAAACCATTCAGGTGTCTCTAAGCTGTGAGAGGTCCTAATTATCGAGACTCTGGCTAATAGACTGGGGACCAGGGACATGCTTAGCTGGCTGAAGATGTGAAATGCAGAGTCACGATTTGCAGATGGCAGTTCTCATCTCGAAAGCAAATGAGGGAGGGAAGGAAGTCTGAGAAAGCAAGCCAGGGAAAGGAGTGGAGAGGTGAGGGGGGGAGGGGAGAAGAAGAGAGAACAGCAAGGAAACGGCAAATTGCAGTGTTACACAGGAGACCTCAGGGAGATGAGTCAGGTAAATGGCACAAATCAGGAGCTAGAGAGAGAGAGAGAGAGAGAGAGAGAGAGAGAGAGAGAGAGAGAGAGAGAGAGAGAGCGCGCTAAGTGCAACTAAACGTGCAGAACCCACAGCGGCTCAGAGGTCCAGGATTACCTAGGACACACGTACCTAAATGCTAAGAAATCACTAGAATCCTGCCCCAGGCTCTTTGAGCCTGAGCTGGGCTCACAACAGACTCAGCCCCCACAGGTCCCCATGAATGAATATGCCAGGCACAGGGCGAAGACTTGAGAGGCAAAAAGTTAGGAGATGTGACCCTCCTGTCCCTAGCTGGTGGGCAAGAGGAGGCCAGGCACAGTCATGGAGATGATGGCAGCTAGGATTCAGTAAGACATTTATTATTGAGTGATTCTCCTGTATTATCCTATCAATCCTCCCGGTCATTCTAGGAGGTGGGTTTTACTATAATCTTCATTTTATAGAGGCCCAGAGAGGGTGATGTCTTCTATCCTAGTGCTCTGGAACCAGATTATATGAGCTCCAAGCCTGCTTTCTCTGCATCATAATTCCTGGCTAACCCTCTTTTAGATTCTGTTCCCTAAAGGTGACAGCAATGCCCACCTCCTAGGGTTCTTGTGAGTACTGAATGAGCCAAGGAGTATCTAAGGCCCAAGTCACAGTAAACGGTGTGTGTGTGTGTGTGTGTGTGTGTGTGTGTGTGTGTGTGTGTGTTGTTGTTGTTGTTGTTGCTATTATTGCAATTACTTCTGCTCATAAGCAACTTGCCCAAGTTCAGGCATCTGCTGAGGGGAAAGAAGTTTCTAACCAGGGTCAGTCTGACTCAGAAGAATGTACAGATAACCACTAGGCTGTGTTGCTCTCACACCAGGACCTTCCCAGAAGTCAGAGGTGGATACTGCATTAACAAGAGGGGTTGTGAATTCTAAGTGAGGAGAGATCAAAGTTGAATGGAATATCAAGAATTAAGACCGCACCTGGGCACAGAGGTACACTCCCGTAATCCCAGTACTTGGGAGGCTGAGGCAGGAGGATTATAGTTTTGAGGCCAGTATGCAATAATTTAGCAAGACCCCGTTTCAAAATTTTAAAAGGGCTGGGGTGTAGCTCAGTGGTAGAGTGCCTTGGTTTCAATCCCCAGTACCATACACACAAAAAGAGAATTAAGACTATAGAAGGATGAATGTTCCTTGATGAGTGGATAACATTCAACCAGACACACGGATAGAGAGACCATCCAGACTCTAGAAGAAAACAGGAGCAAGGGCAGGGGAGGATGGCAGGTGTGAGTGAGGATCAGCAAGGAACCAGCCTGGCTGGAGGAAGGTTGGAAACCAGGCACGAATAAGGATAACTCAGGAAAGGCAGCCTAGGGCCGTTTTGAGACGACTCTCAAATCTGTGGATGAGAGCTTTGTAACTGACTCTGTGCACAAAGGGCTTCAGTGAAGATTCCAGAATATGAACACAACATGACTGCCGACTCTGCCTTCACAAGAATTCTCACTTCTTTCTTTTCAATGTCTTGGCCTGGGCTCTCCAGCTGAGTCTTGGGACTGGAGTTGCCTAGCAGATGGAATCCAGCTGTTCTTACCTTACTCCCCTTTCAGAGAAAAATCTAGATCAACCTGGAACAATACTGGGTCCACCTCTCTGAAACCAAGTTGCCGTCAACCTAAGCAGTTAGGCCAGTAGCTACGTGGTCTTGTATCCTCATGGACTCCATCTTGGATATTTTTCCATTACCACAGCAATAAAGATTGGGCTTGGGGTAACTCCGTTCCCAGTTAACTATTCCCAGCACCCACTGTGCATGAATCATGGTGTGTGATCGTCATATGGAAAATGGCAGGGAGAGGCATTCATTAAACTTTAATGAGCACACATTTCTCTCCTCATGCTATCAAAATATTTTGATGAGAAAATTGTATTTTATTAAAAGCAGACATAGAATTTTCTCTGCCTTCCCATGTGCTGATTGTTGTTAGCTGCTTTCAGTCAGGGAAAGGCTCTTCAGCATTTAAATTTTTAACAAACAGCTGGTGCTGGGGAGAGGATGGGGGCCACAGAGGGATTCCAACTGGTCTCCAGACTGCAGACTGCTTGCCTGGGGTCTGTGGCCCATAATATGGGAACAGCAATCTGAGAGGTTTCCCCCATTCTCAACAATGAAGACTTTATGGGTTTTATGGCCTCAGAAAAATCAACTACAGCAAGACAACCACAGGAGTCAGCAGCAGCCCCTGCTGTAGAGAAGCAGAAAATCACAGTGGCTGAGACACCGCCCAGAGTCAGGCCTCCTGGCTCATATTCCTATCTGGGCTGCTTTGGGCTAACAACCACTCCAGATGCACACCAGGGCCAATAATAATGTCACACAAGAACTGTCACTGTCAACCCCCCAGAGGGAGCAGAGACCATCCTCTAAGCAGACTCTCTTCCAGGCCACACTTACCCTGGGCAGACTGCGCCCATCAGAGGTGGGAGGGAGACAGCGAGAGGACTGAGTCCAGCCCACTCACCATTCACCAAAGCCTGCAGACCAGGGAGAGGGCCCTCTTCTACCCGGCCCATGGCTCCACCTCACTCCAGACCTCTTCTGACTGTAGACACTAGCATGGTGTGTCGCCAACAGCAGCCCTGACCTTTTGTTCCAACTGGAGCCTTCCATTAGATGCCCATGGTTTTTACTGAGGTTAGTCGTCATGGAATCCTTGTGGTCCCTACTGCACATGATCCTGGAGTGAGGCAGGGTGGGTTGCTGAGGTGGGAGCAGGGGTCCTGCTGCTCCAACATTATAATTCATCTGCTTTTGTCCCAGAGGACAAATTAAAATTGGGGGAGCCACTTGGGACGCAATCAGCATGCTGAAGTACTGACAGCAAGATGAGGCGAGTTCCGAGACTTAGCTACAGTTAGTTGTTTTTGTTTTTGTGGGGTTGCTGTTTTTTTGTTGTTGTTTTGTGTGTGTGTGTGTGTGTGTGTGTGTGTGTGTGTGTGGTTTTCTGCATAGCTTTTCTTATTTATTTGTTTTGCTCCATGAGAGTCTAAATATCCCAAGAAAATCAAGGCAGAATATGAAAACAAAACTCATCCTTGAGCCCCAATCACTTTCTCCTCTGTGTTACTTAGCTTTCCATCACTGTGACAAACACCTGAGATAAATGAACTTAGAAAGAGAAAAGGTTGATTTTGGCCCATGGTTTAAGAGGTTTCAGCCCATGATTGTTTGGCCCATTGCTCTGTGCCTATGATAACACAGAACATCATGGCAGGAGCACATGGCAGAGGAGGCTGCTCTCCTCACGGTGGCCAGGAAGCAAAGAAAGAGACAGGAAGTACAAAGGTCCCAACAGCTCCTTTAGTGGCCTAACTTCCCTCCACTAGACCCCGCCTCTTAGAGGCCACCTCCCAATAGCCCAGCAGGCTGGTGACCGAGCCGTTAACACACGGGCCTTTGGGAGACATTTAAGATCAAAATCATAGACTCTACCTGTCTCCAACCAAGCATATTCCCTCTCTATCTCCCTATGCTCTCAGTGACTCCAACCCTGTCACCAGAACTCAGCCCTGCCCTGTCCTTCAGAGGAGCCAGGAGGGAGGGGGGCTTCAAGAGATTTCAAGCGACTCTCCTAAGGGCATACAGCGGCAGCCCCCATTCTTCAGACCTTGAGTCCAGCTAGCTATCGCCTCAGTCTCTCCTGAAAGAACATCAGTGTAATCTGTGTGTGTGTGTGTGTGTGTGTGTGTGTGTGTGTGTGTGTGTACATGGGAGCACACATGCCTTCCAGGACTCTGAGCAAGTGAAGCCTATTTACTCCAGGGGACCTCCAGTGACACACCTGCAGACAGGGTTTTGAATACTCGGGGAACTGACTCCACACATTGGCGGTTGTTATTCAAGGGAATTGTGGCCACAGGAACAGACAGTGGGTGTGCTTGGTCAGGAAGGAGGGCACAGGCTACACTCCACCTGGGGGTGAGCCCTGCCACTCTCCGTCTCTCACTTCCATCCTCCCTCCTCCTGCATAGCTATGCAGCCATGTACCTCTGAGAAGGAAGTGACATGTCATTGGTAACCATGATACCCAAATCATAATTTGGTCCATGTATTTTCTGTTTGTTATATTTCTTAAATCTTAAAATATATGTGTATATATATATGTGTGTGTATATATATGTTTGTATGTATGTATATACACACAGAAAAATATCTAGAATAACCAATTTCCCCTACCTGTCATGTAATTTCACTATATTTGAACTACTGGATATCTTTTTTTAAAATGATTTCTCTAAATAGAAAATCCTATTATCATCAAGTAATATATATATCAAGGCCCCAAGGCCACCCTGTCACACTGCACTCTGGCGTAAGAATCTAATTCTTTTCCCATAAAGTCAAAAAGAAAGAGGTGGGTGGTAGATGTGTTTTCAAATTTAGTTCAGGGTCAACTTATAATCATTGTCCTCAGAGGTTTGGTGATAACATAAAAAGCTAACACTGCAAATGATACTTCAGTGGGTTTCAGAAAATAAAGAAGCTTTTCCTGAAAAAAAAAAAATTACTATTTTTATCTCTCATCCGTCAGAGATCACAGTGTAGGTAGTGTTTAAAGATGAATGTTTCAGAGTCAGAAAGACCTAGATTTATATCCGGGTTGGTTCTGCCAACTAACTGACTCTGTAACCATTTTTATGTATCTTCTAGGTTTTACTTTCCTACCAATAGAATGATGATAGTAATAATGTCTATCTCCAAGCCCATAAAGATGTAGGGATTAAATAAAATAACCTAAGTAAAGTGATGAACATAATGCCTGTGTTATTAAGTATATACTAAATAATTATTAGTATTATTTTTGAAGTGTTTTATTTTTTCCTTTTTTATACTTTTTTTACTGGTGAATTATAATTATATATCATAGTGAGATTCAAAGCGATACAAACAGACATACACACAGCACTTGGTGTGTCTCCCTGTGCATCTCACCTGCTCCCGCTCCTCCCTCCCCATGCAGCCTATGGAGATTGTAGTGATAGCTTCATATATGAACGTAACTCTATTTGACCTGCTTTCTTCCTTGACCTTCATTTTCCCTCTCCCCACCTTCCTCCCCTGTCCCCTTCCACTATTCTACTGGTTTCTCTCTTCATTTATCGGAAATCCCTTTTGTTTCACATATGAGAGAAAACATGTGACAGGACTTCCTGAGACTGGCTGGTCTCATGGAGCACACAATTCAGTTGAGGGCACTGAGGCACAGATAAGTAACTTGCTCAAGTTCACAGTAATAGAGTGGATGAGACTTGAATGCAGATAGATCATTGCTTAACCACTCCCTATGATGACTCTGCTTAATAATAATACTAATAATATTATTAATAATAATATATAGAACTAGAAAATAGTATTATTTAATAATAGTATTAATATATTATGCATTATATATTATCTCTATATTATATTAACAATAGTATATAATAGGATAATAAGAAGAATATAGAACTAGAAAATATTATTAGTATTATTAAGCAGAATCAGTATAGAGTGTGGTTAAACAATGCTGTTTTCAAGCTTCATCCACTGTACTTAGTGTATAAACTCAAGCTTATCTATGCCTCAGTTTCCTCATCTGTAAAATAAAAACTCCTCATAGGGTTGTGTGGATTAAATGGGTTGGAAGAACTTTCTACGATGCTGGGACTATTCTAAATCCACACATCCAATATGGTACCCATTAGCCATATGAGGGTCTTGAGCCCTTGAAATGTGACTATTGCCACTGAAGAGATGAATTCTTAAATTTCATCTCTCTTTAATTAATTTAAACATCCATATCTGGCTAATGACTGCCATACTGATCAGCACAGACTTAGAACACTGCCCGGCCTGGTAAAATCATTCCCATTATTTAGTAAACACTAGCCTAGGTGTTAGTTGGAAGCAGTGTGGCTGCTGGAGCTGGTGAGCAGAGTTTACAAACAAGTAATTGCTTATTACCAGCACTGACCAGAAGGTGAGTAAGAGGGGGAAAGAATTCCATTCCCAATAGTATATGGAAGACATGATTGAAAGCACTGAAATAAGTGCTGTTAGGTAAATCTAGTAAGTCATATGAACAAATTGGCAGCTTAATTCATTTTTACTTTTTCTCAAACTTTCTCCTTCATTTCAGTTTCAATTTTGAATATGAAAGCGCATATTCAGTAGCTTGTAATTTCCTTAAAAGTTGACATAAGTGTCTTCCAACCTTGGCTAGGTGTGTTATGTGTATGAATGTGTGTGTGCGTGTGTATGTGCACGCGTGCACAAGTGCACATGTGACCTTCTTGTTTATCAATTATCAGAGTAACTGCTTGTTATCATAAAATAAACTATAAGAACTCAGTATATTAATATTGTTGAGTGGCATTTAACTTGGAAAAGCATCATAGCAACAGATTGATTTTTTAAAAACAGATATTTTAAATGGTGTATTGAAAGAAAATCAGGACCATCAAATGCATAGAAAAGTATTTGATGTTACCAGGTATGACATATACTTTATTCTTTTATCTGGCCCACATAATAGGTATGTTTTTGTAAAGTCAATACACGTGTAATCTTCTCTGGATTGCCTAAAATATCTCTTTAAGGTTTTAAGAGAGCAAGGAAATTAGAACTACAACTGTTCTGGTGTGGAATTGTTTTTATAGGACTAAAGAAAGGGGAATTATGCAGATTCCTGGAAGAATTCAATGAAAACAACCTTGTCTCCCAAAACAGGAATTGTTCTCAGCATCTCACAGACACCATAGCATGGCACATCACCTAAATCAATACATAACAGAAAAATATGGTGTGTAAACTCCATTTTTGTCAAAGAAAGTGGGAGAAAATATCTTCACTTTAATCTCCCAACTAGGAATGGTGATCTTGAAGGTTGGACAGGCTGTGATATTTGTGTTGGTTTGAGTTTCTAAGATTCAGTGTCATCTCAGTAGTCAGGGTCAGGAAGTTCAAATTCTGGGTGCAGGAAATAAATGTCAAAAAGGGGACACTGCATCTTTGTTAATTGCCAAAGAAACACAATCCAACCCTAGAAGGGTCCCTTCTCTCATCTCCCCACCCCTTGGCGCCTTCTCTTGGTTTCTGTGTCAGGGAAGTCTAGGCATTATTGATATACCCATGCTAGCAGCTAATTACAGAGATAATATCTGGAAGCAAACTGATTAGGCATGACACGTGAAATTATCTGAGAAGGCTTAATCTTCTGATCATATTCAGATCTGAAGCCCAGCCATGAAGGACTAGCCTTTTGAATACAGGCTGAGCATCTCTAATTCGAAAACCCAAAATCTAAAGCTTCCTGAGTAGTGAAAGAAAACTCAAAAAGTTGTGGATTTTGGAGCATTTTAGATTATAGATGTTTAACTGGTGAAGTCTATGCAAATATCCTAAAAACTGAAAAACCCCAAAATTTAAACTCTTGGTTTCAAGCATTTCAGATAAAGGATATTTAGACTGCACGAACTATTCCCCATGACATTCCTCAGTGACCTGAAAGGGTATACTTTGTTTACGACAGCATGGAAGTCTTCCTGTAGAGGTAGCCTACCGGCATGGGAAAGGATTCTTAAAATCTGGGGTTCATGGGTCCCTAGAGAGCCTTGGATAAGCTTCATGGGTCTATAGTGAATCCCCTAAAAACGCATGTCTTTGGTGTATACATCTTGCATCTGTTGCTGTACATTTCGGTGTAGAGAAATAGGGTTAGTAGCAGCTATAAGATTTTTCTTTAAGGGGCTTATGCCCATACGTATAAAACATGTCATAGAAAGGCAAGTAGCTCTAAATCACTTTTACCAGAAAGAATTAGAGTCAGCATAGCTAACACTTTTGCCAATAGAGTCTCTGGCACAGCCCTACCTCCTCCAATTTAGAGAGCTTTTGTTAATGTTATCTTTTTTGTGTGTTTTTAAAAATCCAAAAGACTAGCCGGGCGTGGTGGCGCACGCTTGTAATCCCAGCATTAGGGAGGCTGAGACCGGAGGATCCGGGTTCGCGGCCAGCCTCAGCTACCTAGGGAGGCACTCTGCAACTTAGTGAGACTCGGTTTCAAAATAAAGAATAAAAAAATAGGGCTGGGGGTGTAGCTCGGAGGTAGAATGCCACTGAGTTCAATCCCCAGTACCACAAAAAGAAAAAAAAAAAAATCCAAAAGACTTGTGAAATTCCTTAAATGTGGAGAATATGTATTAAACCAAGGACATTATGTAACATACTTGAATGAACTTTTATATGTCCAGCATTTAAACCTACAGAGTCAGGACATCTAGGGAGAAAGTGATAAATTCAGCCTGTCTCCTTCATGTTTTGTCTGACCCCATGGTTTTTACTGGGATAGCGGAAGAGAGCAACTGCACTTCCCAGGGGATATTTGGCAATTGCTGGAGGTATTTTTGGTTGTCACAGTTGGTGTTAGGGTGCTATTGGCATCTAATGAATACAGATAGGGATTCTGCTGAACATTCTATGTTGCACAGGAGAGCCCCTCCTCCCCCAAATGAATATGTTCGTAGTGCAGAGATTGAAAAATCCTAGTCTAGACCTGGACCGTGGGCTTTGCCACAAGCCTCAAGCCAGGCTACTCCATCCACATTATGATCTCAGCAGCCTCAAAAATTACCTTCTGCTTCACATTCCAGCATGCTCATTTAATCTGCTTCCTCCTCCTATTGAGCCCTATCTATTCTTAGTCTTGTCACTACTATTCCAAATCCAACGCTGCCCCACCAACATGAAGAGCTTCCTTATTTCTGGCTGGCGTCTGGACCTCAGGACAAAATGGTTTGGGTTGTCTCATTATTGCTGCCTTGTTGACATTTCCAACTTCCCTGGCCAGAGAGTCCTGGGCTCTCAGTCCCGCCTCTCTAGTTAGGAAGACCTGGACTTGAGTCCCATCCTGGTTGATAGCTTCAACTTTTCATGCAAGATACTTATTTCTCTGAACCGCAGTCTTCTCTTTTATAAAATGAAATTCCAGGATCTGTGATCTTATCCCCCAAA
The DNA here is from genome assembly GCA_004027655.1 of Graphiurus murinus. Classification (NCBI taxonomy): domain Eukaryota; kingdom Metazoa; phylum Chordata; class Mammalia; order Rodentia; family Gliridae; genus Graphiurus; species Graphiurus murinus. Next base: position 51,264 of record PVLC010001294.1, on the reverse strand, counting down.
AACCTTCTCTTCAAAGAACAACTATTATTATATTATCATCAAACTTCTGAGTTCCTTAGAATTGATACAAATCCAGTCCTAGTGTTGTGAGGCTTATGTGAGAAACATCCAATTCTCCACTGGGATTGGTCCTTCGTAATCAAGAATCAATTCATGCTTAAAAACAAACAAATTACAGGTTTTACCACCTGAGATTCTAATTTTAGTGGTTCAGGGTAGGTCAAGACCTCTGTAGTTTTAAAATTCCTCCTGGTTGGTGGAAGCACTGACCTCCCAACCTAATACTTAGTCCTAGGGTTCCCATTGTCACCACAATCATGACCATTGTCTGCCCCACTCCCAATGCCTTAGAGCCATCTCTCCACCCACTACTCCCTAGGAGATAGGGACATGAATGTAACAAACTGCAGAATTCACTGAAAGTTTTATTTTTCTTATAGATTTAAAAACATACAATATACAGAAATTTAGTCACAAACCATGACTTAAAGGATAAAGCCATAATATTTATTTATTTATTTATTTATTTATTTATTTATTTATTTATTTATTTATGGGACTGAGATTGAACCCAGAAGCATCCTACCACTGAGCTACACCCCCAGCCCTATTTTATTTTTTAGTTTGAAACGGGATCTCACTAAGTTGCTAAGGGTCTCACTAAGTTGCTGAGGCTGCTCTGGAACTGAGTATCCTCCTGTCTCAGCCTCCCAAGTACTGAGATTACAGGAGTACACTGCCATGCCCAGTTTCTGTAAGATTTTATCATTGACCCAGCAAACAAGGGTCCTCTTCTCCAGGCAATGTCTTTCCTCTTTACCTCCATTCATAAGAAAGACTCCTGTATTATATTCTGGCCAAAGAAACAAGGTATAACAATGGCTAGGTTGTTACATAGAAAACTCAAGCAACTAGTAAATTCCACTTTTAAATGGTTCACCTGACTTAACAAATATGTCTTGGGCACTGGTTTGCTCTTGGAGTTAAAAATGTACTAAACTATAAGGTAAATAAAACAAAAATACCCAAAGCATTGGTATTCCTAAAAAGCATGAGCTATAATGTAAGGAGCCTTTGCCATGCCCTCTGCAAGCTGCTTCATGCACAATATCTCTTTCCACCCCTTTCATACGAGGAAAGAACCATCATCATTATTGTTGTTGTTGTTGTTATCTTGTACTGAAGTGACTTAGGTCACTCATTGGACATACAAAGTCTCTAATGAACAAGCAAATCTGATAGCCACCTGGTCATTTTCCATCACACTGAGCTTGTTTGGGGGAAGTATATAGTCCCCAGCAAGTAGTAGCCCAGCAGAGGGGCTCATACTAACAATAATACCGCACAACATCACCCCTTGTGAGTATCAGACGAGGGCCTCGGAGAGCTTGAGTGAGTCACCAGAGTCTCACTGCCAGTAAGTATCAAAGCAGGCGTTGAACTCCGGTCATCTTGTGTGATGCTTTGCCCAATACCTGATACTTGTGAGAATTGCTATAGAGACGCTCACCCACAAACAGACTTACATCCTCTACACTCCTACCCTCCTAGGGTAGAAGATGTTGTGGCTACAGATGAAAAGTCTCATGTCTTTATTTTAGTGTCGAGATTCCTTGTCTTCAAGTTCAACAGTAAGGACTCTCTCCTTAGGCATCTTTCTAATGTGTCTAAAAAAAAAAAAAAAAGAAAGAAAGGAAAGAAAAGCCACAAGCTAGCAGAGCATTTTCTATCACTTGAACTCAAGAATCTCTTGCACCCTGGTGGGAAATTTGAGTCCTTTCCAGAAGCAGAGTTCATTTGGCCACCCTCGCCAAGGAAATCTGTTGTTGCACCAAACACATTCCCACCTCCTACTGACAAAGAGCAGCCAGTGGCTGCAGTGATTAACCTGTGCTCTAATTAGGGTGGTTTTTATAATGAGGAAAAGAGTGTGATTCTAATTAGTAATTTTCCATCTCTATCTCCATAGGTATCCCCTAGTCAAAGCAATATGCTCGCTTCCTCACACTGCATGAGTTGCCAAAAAATAACCCACCATATTATAAAACTTGAGCAAAAGTGGAAATGGAGACGGGGAAGTACAGTGAGGTTTGATTTGCTGCTGACGAGCTGTGTTCTCCCTCGACTTTCTCTTAGGTCCGAGGTGCTGCAGTGGTTGGTTCTGACATGGTTGTCACTGTGGAATTCACCAACCCTTTAAAAGAAACTCTGCAAAATGTCTGGATACACCTGGATGGTCCTGGGGTGATGAGACCAAAAAGGAAGTTGTTCCGGTAAGTGCTTGAAGACAGTGGGAAGGCAGTGTGTGGTTGTGGGAAGCTCCCCCCACCCCCTCATTTCCGGTCCAACATCTGATCCCCAGCAAAAATGTCCAGGAAGCTGTTACTGCTTATGGATCGTTTCTATGGAGCAAAGGGTGAAATCGGGTTGGTTTGACCAGCACTTCCATCACTGAATCCTTAAAACCACCCCAACGGGCTAGACACAATTATCTTCTTTCTTCTGTAGGTGAGGAATTGGAGCTACAAGAAGTCTGGTTTGCACCCCCATGTGATGCAGTTTATAAGAGTAGAGCCAAAAGTTTGGAGTGGTGGTGCACACCTGAATCCTAGTACTTGGGAAGCTGACACAGGAAGATTGCAGGTTCAAGGACAGCCTCAGCAACTTAGCAAGTCTCTTAGCAACCTAGCCAGACCCTGTTTCAAAACTAAAAATTTTAAAAAGAGTTAAGGGTATAGCGCAGAGGTAGAATGCCCCTGAGTTCAATCCCCAGCACCAAAAAAAAAAAAAAAAGAAAAAAAAAAGAAAGAGAGAATAGAGCCAAAATTCAGATTCAAGGCTGGTAATTGCAGAACTCAAGTTTCAATCTCTTTGCCATACAACCTCCTCTTGTGTCTGTCCTAGTGTCTGCTGAGTACCTGCGATGTGTCACACAGGATGCTGAAAGAGGCCCCTTTCTTTCGAACTCCATGTTCGGGTTTTACTAACCCAATCACTGTCTAGAACTGGTGTTTTCGATGGCTGTTCTTTTAGTGGAGCCTAAAGAGTTCTACACTTGGTTCCAATCTTGGAGAACAAATACTGCCCCTGGGTCTGCAATACTATGAATGAAACTCAGCCCCTTCCCCTATCAGACTGCACCCTGCAGGTTTGCCTCTGTAGCTTCTGTTGACAGAGTGTCACACCTTTCCATCCTACCAATGATCCTAATTCTGTTTTCTGCACCAGCGCAAAATAAGGCTCAGCTCTCTCTGCCATCCGACGGCTTGCAAATGCTTACAAGCAGCTATCTCATCTTCCTTGAGTCTTCGCTACTTGGAACCAAATACCTGCCCCGACTTCATCTTTCTCACCTCTAATGTGATTCCAGCTCCCTCCCTCTCCCACACACTTCAATTTGTCTGTGCTCCTCTTAGAGTGTGACACTCAGAATGGATCCCATCTTTGAGGCTTATTACTTTCATTTCTACCCCAAATAAGTCCCTGTCAGCATCAATCAATCCCGCACATTTCCTGTGGGGTGACCTTCTAAGGTATAAGAAAGGGAAATGGAAGACTCTAGAAACTGCCTTATGACCAGGTGTGTTAGGAATTTCCCCAATGCCCTTTAAGGACATCACCCCACTCTGTAAGCTGTAGGACAAAGCCTCACTCATCTTTCTGGGGCACCTTCATTGCCCACGAAAAGGTTCTCTACATTTCTTTCAAATCATGGGAGACCAGTTTCTGTATCCCATCATTTAAGAGATGCCTTATTGAAGATGCAATACACAACGGAGAAAATAATTGAGTGCTTTTTTTTAAAAAATGCAAGCACACAACATAACAACCTTCCTGTGCTAATAGGAAAGTTGCAGGGAAAAAAAGAATTAAATTAGAAATGAACCACAGCTAGAGAGAGAGGTCAGCCGCAATAGCCCTGCTTTCGTCAGAAACGACAGTCTCGCTCACCCATTCTAGCACCTTCCCACTCAAATCAGATGCAAGAATCGCTCAGGCAAAGTGAAACACGTTTCCTCTTCCAAACAGCCCCCTGCTGTATCCAATTTTTCCTTCTCAAACAGTAGCAACAGGAACTTCATCTGAGGGTACTGGAACCTTCTGCTACCTTTGTACCTTGGCTGTCCCAAGAATCCCACCTTGCTCAAGGCAAACATGTCTGCTGTGGTTTGGATGAGTGTCCCCCAAAAGAGGAGCTTGGTCGCCAGAGTGGCGGTATTGGGAGATGCTGTGGAGCTTTAAGAGACAGAGTCTAGTGGGGGGTCCAATCATTGGGGACATGCCCCAGAAGGAATTACAGGATCCTATGGGACGCCGTGTGGGCTCATACGCTCACTCCCTGGCCCTCCCCCCCCCCCTCCTGTGTGTGCTATCTCTAGCTCTAGCTCTAGCTCTGTCCCTATCTCTCTCTGCCTCCGGGCTTGAGATATGAATATTAACTCTGAAACATGCTCCCACTACAATGTTTCCCCCTTACCAGAAGTCCAAACCCATGGTGACACCTGATATCGGACATGTACTCCCAATTGTAAGCTCAAAAGAACCTTTTTACTTCATAAGTATCCTGTGCCAGGTATTTTGTTATAATGATGGAAAGTTGACTAATATGATGAAAAGGGATACTCTATGTCTTAGAAAAAAAAAGGTAAGTTCTCACATGGTACAATGACAGAGCATACCAGAGGCATGGGGCTTGAGATAGTTTAAGCCTCAAGATGCTTTGCTTATTGCTTTATGTCTAACATTGGGATGGGCAAAGTGGGCTGTTGGGGACAGGATGAGTGAGGATGGTCCCCAAGTAATTTTAGTACTTACCTGTGAGCACATGGGTAAATGGCAGATAGGTGCACAGACAGGAAGCTAGATGTTCCTTCTCCATTAATTCAGGCTGATACAACAAAAGTACCATAGTCTGTCTGGCTTAAGCAATAGACCTTTATTGCTCCATAGTTCCTGGGAAAGGATCTCTTCATGGCTTGCAGACAACCATCTCCTCACCATATCCTAAGTATAGAGTGAGGGGAAGGGAAAACTCGTTAGTGTCTCTTATTGTAAAGCTACCAGTCCCATCTTGAGGACCCCAGCGGCATGACCCCCTCTGATCTAATTACCAGAAGCTCCATCTCTAGACACTGTCACATTTGAGGGTTAGGGTTTCAGCATACGAATTTTGAGACGATGCAGAGGTTCTATCCATAGCAATCCTGAATCTCTTATGGGAACTCAGATCCAGGGTAGAATCTCTCCCAGTCAAGGAAAGCTTTTATTTCTCAGAGACAATAAAAAAAAAAAAAAAAAAAAATCATGACATAGAAAACATTCGTTATCTAGATTGGTCTTGGGACTTTAGAGCAAGCACTACTTCACTACTTTCTCTGTTTCCTCCTGACTCTGGCACACACCTTTACAATTAGGACCTGAGCCAGTCAGTACCCACTTCCGTATGGTCAGATAATTACAAACTCTCCACTGTGCCCTGTGTTGCTGAGATGGGGTATAGGAGTGCTAGATTCATGTAACAACTTGGACCCCTAGAAAGTGCAATTCCATGTAACCAAAACCCTTAACCAAACTGCAGGACACAGATCTTAAATAGTGAGGGAATTGCCACCCCATCCATCCATCCATCCATCCATCCATCCATCCATCCATCCTTACCCTTTCCAGATTAGAATCTAGAAAGCAGGGAGTCTCAAGCTTGGAGCAAAGGGCCTGGAAGGCAGGAGCTGATAAGCAGGAAATTGGAACCAGGAACAAAGGAGGTAGTGCTGGGTCTCAGTCCTTGTCCAGGGTGCAAACCAACACTCCTCTGACACGCTTCACCTTCCTCCCCTCCCCAGTGCCCCTGCCATCTCAGATGCTCAGAGGTGCCATTTCCACCGGCGCTCAGCCTTTAAGTGTCTGTACTTGATATTTCCTGAACACCAAATAATTCATCTTCCAGGTTCATTTTTCTCTTTTAAGAAAAATGATCAGGTTCAGTGAGCTATTTCAGGAGAAAAAAAAAATCCCCAACTTTGTGATTTGGGTTTAAACTATAAGTTTTTCAAATAGGAGAGAAGCTAAGAGCTAGACACACAGAGGACAAACCATAGGTAGTTGCATTTTGTTGTAATAATAATCCCATTTGCCTGCATGCATTCAAGATGATAAATGGCCAGTATATCCTGATGGCTCAGCACGTTCCTGAGAATCGTTTATCACAACATCTGGCCCCAAGAAATAGGATTATTCCAATATTACTCCACTTACCAAAATGAGCAAATGATTTTTCTCACATTCTGTTATGTATTTCTCTGTAGGTAAAATGACATGCATGCATACCTTCGTGTCTGAATATTTTCACATGTACATATCATTATGCAGATGGTTTTATGAGTAAGAGCAAATAATAAGATAAAGTCCAAGATGTGGTTGCTGCAGGAGGTAGTTACTTATGTTACACCGTCCCAGGTCAGATTCTTAAATACTGTTTCACAAGGTATTTTTGATTGATCATGTGGGAAACCGGGGACAAGAATTTGGGTAAAAATAGCACAGCTGGTGAAAAACAAATATTTTAAATTTATATTCATATTGAATTGATCACTGTTAATTAAGGAGAGAAAATTTTGCTTTTCTGCATGTAGGCAAGAGGAACTTTTTTTTTTTTTTTTTTTGGCAAGTTCAGGTAGAGAGAATACTAACCATATAGGCAGAGATGACAGTAATAAATAACAGTAATAATAATAATATTAGTGATATATCTTGAACATTTCTTGACATTTGCCATGTCTTGCCACAGTTCTAAGTGCAGTATAAATGTTGTCTCACCCCACCCCCTTCTCACTCTATTCAATATTCCATAGGATCTACCTTTTATAGGTCAGGAAAACAATGGTGAAGTCATTGTTTCATACACCAAGTGATGTGTGCATATATGTTTGTATCATTTGAACCTCACTACAATGTATAGTTAAAATACATCAATAAGAGTATAAAAATAAATAAAACTAAAACAGTCGAGTTGGTTTGAAAAAATAGTATGGGTAAGTTCTGTATGGCTTCTTTTTTTTTTTTTTTTGCGGTACTGGGGATTGAACTCAGGGACATTCTACCTCCGAGCTATACCCCCAGCCCTATTTTTTATTCTTTATTTTGAAACTGAGTCTCACTAAGTTGCGGAGTGCCTCACTAGGTAGCTGAGGCTGGCCATGAACCCGGATCCTCCAGTTCAGCCTCCCGAATGCTAGGATTACAAGCATGCGCCACCACTCCCAGCTTCTGTATGGCTTTTATATAACTGACCAAAATAATTTATAGAGCCATGTGTATAAAGAACCAAGATTAAGAAAAGCATTAACAAATACCAAATTAATTTAGGCATTTTTGACTATCAGTGTCAAAGTCAGTGCCTGGAGCAGCACCATAAAGAGAGCTCCCCAAGGCCATAGATGCCTTTTTCAATTCACTGGAAAAGATATGAGAGAAAAGAGGATTTCTTGTTTAGTATCAGGATTTCTGAGATTTGAGGCCTTTGCCCTTTTTACCCCCAAGGATGCATACCCACGTAGTTTTGCTGCTGTTTGAGGAAGTCTTCAGGTTCTCACTTTACATAGAAGAGGTCAAATATAGGCAAGTGGCCCCATATTTCCCCCTTCCCTGTATCTGCTAAAAGTGATGCTTCATGGCTCCGGGCCCCCAAGGGCAAATGTGGCTCATGGCTGAAGCCCTTGAGCCACTCCTGACTTGCCTTGACAGTTCCCCACCTGGTGACCCCTCCCACAGCCATCCCAGTCAAAGCTCAGCATTTCCCCCAGCTCCTTTGGCCCCCAGGTCCCTCCGTGGTGGTTAGGAGGAAGGCCTTTCTCCAGCATGAGCCCTCTCTTGCAGGTTTATGAATCTAACCACAGAACTCTTTGGGACACCATGTTCCTCTTTTCTGAGGACCACGAGCACTCTCCTCAGGCCTCCCAACACATCTCTGTTCTTGAGAGACTTCCTAGCATCCTTTTCTGACCCCAGCTCTCCCTGCAGTCCAGCTCCCTTCACAAGCTGTTGGTGATGGCAATGGGGGAAGCAGCGACATTCCTGTCTGAATTGGCCGATCACCAGCTGTGCAATCTGGGAGAAGCCTCTCAATGTCTTTAGGATAGAGTGTGTGTGTGTGTGTGTGTGTGTGTGTGTGTGTGTGTGTGTGTTTTACTGAGGATTGCACCTAGGAACATTCTACCTTTGAGCTATGCCCCCCAGCACTACCTTATTTTTTTATTTAGAAATAGAGTCTTGCTAAGTTGCTGAGGCTGTCCTCGAATCTGTGATCCTCCTGTCTCAGCCTCCCAAGTACTGAGATTATGGGAGTGTGCAAGGACATCCAACAGAATGGACTTTCTTTACCTGTAATGTGGGAGATAAGGATGCCTTCTTTGTTGGGTGGATAAGAAACAACCCAGTACCTTACCCTGTGAATTCCCCTTTCCTCCTCAGTCCTTATCCTCTAACTTTCCATTCATCTGAACACAGGCTCTTCAGAAAGAACTGAGAAGCCCAGGTCTCTTGTGTGGTGGGACATGCATTCATTTAAATTCAGTCATGCCTATGTGGTGCAGACCCCAGCCATCCTCCAAGTCCACACACCACTGGGGAAAGAGCCTGGCACAGATTCCAGTCGGCTCACTAATGCCATGGATGTTGCTTTGAGTTAGCAGATTCTATAGCTACTGACTATATATGCCATGTGGTAATGCTCCCTTCAGTTTCTGTTCAGCCCAAAAGTCAGATATACCCCAAGAATTGCCCTTACCTCAGTGTCACCATGACACACTGATTTGGTAAACACACAATTAATTCATCTGGTGAAATGAATTACCAGCAAATAGACCATTCTTATTGTCATGTAAACAAAGGAGCTGGTATGACTGACATGACAGCAGCTAATATTTTCTGAATGTTCACTGCATACCTAGCCTACATGCTGGATTATTTCTTTGAAGTCTCACATCAGTGCTGTGGGATAGGCGCTACATCATCCTCATTCTGCACATGACAAAACTGAGGTTTAGTGAAGGACACTCAGTTGCCTATGTTCCCACAACTAATAAGTGGGAGAGTCATATTGGAGCCCAAGTATTGTGACTCCAGAGTCCATGCAGCTCGTAACCAGCACATAATATTTCACTACATAGACACCAGGCACTGTGCATTATTTAGATAACAATGTCTGATTTTTAACAAATATATTCATTCAAAATTCCTTTTCTCTTTATAACTGCATCTAATAGGCAGATATAACCACTAAATACACCCCACACATAATAGTGTTCATTCTTGAGCCATATTATGAACAAAAATACTTTTACTTTTTCCATTTTCATAAAATTCTTTTTTTTTTTTTTTTTTTTTTTTTTTTTTTTTTTTTTTTTTTTTTTTTTTTTTTTTTTTTTTTTTGCAGTCCTGGGGATTAAACTCAGGGGCATTTGGCATTCTACTTCTGAGCTATACCCCCAGCCCTATTTTTTATATTCTTTACTTTGAAACAGGGTCTCACTAAGTTGTGGAGTTCCTCACTAGGTAGCTGAGGCTGGCCGCGAATCCAGATCCTCCGGTCTCAGCCTCCCAAATGCTGGGATTACAAGTGTGCGCCACCAAGCCTGGCTTCATAAAATTCTAAATACTCCAGAATGCTAAGTATTTACAAAAGCTTTAGGCCTCAAAACCCAGTGGAATTCAAATTCAAGACGTACCATTTTCAGATATCATAAGGGAACTTTGACAATTAGTTTTTTACATTTAAATGAGTCCTATTTGGTGCAAGCTCTACATTGTGCAAAGGCCCACGGAGCCAACCATGCTCTGTCATATCTAGGTGGAAGCAGCCAATTTTTTTGTTTTGGAGAAAATCTTTTTAGCATCCTTCATTTTGCTTGCTTATATTCAGGTTTTTTGTGAAATTCAAAATAGTATAAGCTCCATTCTTCTAGCAAGAATCTAGAAAAAAATTGACTCCAATTCCACCACTTCCATTATCTGGGCCCTTGGCTCTGTGACCTTGGAGATTCTATAACCTCCTCAGGGCCTCAGTTTTCTCCTCTATGATATGAGATCATTGGATAGTCATTTCTAAAGTCCTTTCCAGCTTTGACATGCTTGCCTCAATAATCCCACCAAATAGCCAGATCCCTTTTTTATCTTTTCAAGCCACTCAAAATGGCCTTGAACCATCTCCCTTCCACTCTCCCAGGAAAAGGCTGCCCCAGGGTTCTACACCAGCAGCCTGCACATGCCCTCCTGAGGGTCAGGGATCTTCTATGCACAACATTTGCAGGAAGCTCTCAATACTCAACCAAAGGACATCTGCCTTGTTTGAGAAATAAAACCTGTGAACATGTAAGCGCAGTGGTCAGAAAAAAGCATCTTCTGTAGTATATAATATGAAATACACCATACAGTCAAAGAGCAGGAACTCAGATAAACCTGGGATCAAATTACTTGGAATTGTACATTTATCAATCTTCGTGAAAAAGTAAATTCATTGGTTTAACTCTTCACGTGTCAAAGAGTATCTACCTTAAAGGCACTGCCTGAAACTTATAAAACCTGCATACTGTCTCCTCCCAGGCTGAATAGACACATGTATGAGAAGTACCCAGAGAAATCTCCCTAACCCTGATTGAACTCAGTTATCAACTGCAGTAAGTTTGTCCATGAGACTTCAAGAGACTGCAGACTGCACTGAGAAGGCGACCTTATCATCAGAATAGATTAAGGCATTGTCAACTAACAAGTAGCAAAAGGCTGCATTGGTGGAGGGAATCCAATATGGTGGTTGGCAGGATTACGAATTATACAGCATGAAAATACTTCATGTGAGACAGCAGCAGGCAGGGCCATGGTCCAAATGTCCGGCTTGGGAACAAGGTCTATCCCAAGGAGGTTGTCAAGACCTAATTGAAGTGTCCAGGCCTCAGCGAAGTCAACTGAGTATTCAAATGAGACTCTAATCTCAGGAGGAAACTGGAGGGGCCAAAGATGAGCCGAGACAGAAGATCAGTCACCTTGACCAGGGCACTGTGGAAGACTTGGGATTAAACCAGAACTTAGTTGGCTATGGCTAGGTGGTGCTCAGTCCAGTTCCTCACATCTACTGGGAGGCCAGAGGAGGCATTCAGGTGGAAGAGCCATAGCCCAACAGGACTGTGGGTGACTGTCTCTGCAAAGACACATGTTGCAGATCATGCTGTGTCATGATCTAACATAGATCATGACATCTAGGCGACTCATTTAGGTTCCAATTTACTGAATCAGCCAACCAGCTCCTTTAGTCCTCTGCCCACCGTCCGCTGAGAGAAAGAGGACAGCTGGTTCAGGTAAGGGTTCTCTTTGCCTCCTGATCAAGGTGGGAAGCTAAATCTGCCAACCTCTGCTTTCTTTCAGTGAAATCCGGCCCAATGCCACCGTGCAGTGGGAAGAAGTGTGTCGGCCTTGGGTCTCTGGCTCTCGGAAGCTGATAGCCAGCATGACCAGTGACTCCCTGAGACACGTGTATGGCGAGCTGGACTTGCAGATTCAAAGACGACCTTCCATGTAGGTGTGCAGGAAGCAGAGACAGACCCAGGCACTTGGCGTCTTGTAGAGCTGGTTAAGGACATGCTAACACAGAAATAGCTCTTGCTTTAACTTAGGTGTGAAGACCCAGACAGTACTAGAAGACCCAGAGTGGGGATGCTGTGGACTTCAGAGACCCACTCTTCCAAATCCAGGCTATCCAGCATGGAAGTTAGTTTTGAATTGCTTTGCCTTCCAAAGGATTCTGAGCATTAGCTTTAATTAAGCTTTAATTAAGCTCTCATAGCTCATAAGAGTAAACGTCATCATTTATCATCACAAACGGCTGGAGCTTCAAATACAAGCGAGTGCTTACCATAGCAGGGAGATTTGCTCAATACCTGGCCTCACTTACAAGTTCTGAGTCCCCACTCAGCCTTTTAGGGGGTGTCGCATACTCTCCTAAAGAAAGGGAAGCACATGATTTGGTTCTTTGAATTCTGTTCCCCTTTCCTGGAATCAGGGTTCACCTTCCATGTTAGAATATTTTTCTCAGAAATTGAGCACAACATCATTTTTCTTCCTGGTAAAACCAGAGAAAGCTCTTTCATCTTGCACCTGCAGCCAAGCAACTGTCTGCCAAATTTCACAGATTTACCTTATGAGAAGATGTGGCCCCATATTAGCAAATTGCATTTGTGGGAAACTTAATCACCTAAGAGGAGATATGAAAGCAGGTGCAATACTCGGATCTATTAAATAATGTAGTTTTATGGTGCATTTTATAGGTGTCACACTGTGGCCTGATCAGCAGCAACCAATATCCCTTATTTTAACCCTTTCTAGGGTGCAGAACCAGAAAGTAATGAGGCTGGTTTGGGACTGGAGTAATGAGAAATTCATCTCCTTAATTAGTGATTATATCTTACCTGTCTCTCTAGGAGCGTCTCCTTTACACAATGACTGTCCCAGTCTTTCATCAGATTTTAAAATAAACCCAACAAATTGGAGAAACTGGCAGATTCGGTGACTAGATGTGGGGAAGTGCAGGAAGCCACTGAGTCCCTCTTTTCCTTCATATTTCCTAGTTTGAGATCTCACCTCAACTCTCAGGTGCCCAAAGGTAATATGGGTTCAGCCTTGCGAACAGCCAGTGCTAGTTCTGGCCCAATGACAGAGGATGGCAACATCATTCGTATTATGCTCCAAGGCTCCAACAGACAAGGCTACTGGTGTTTATTTGCAGGCAGATTTATGGTCAGAATTTCCCACTGAAATGCCTCAGGTGTGATTTAGGTCAGTAGATTGTGATTCTTAGGGGGGAAAAAAGTAGACAGTGGAGAAGCTGAGGGGGAAGGAGGAGGTCAGAATACAATTCTCTGGTCTATATAATTATATTTCTCGACCTTTGTCCTGTTTTTGAGCCTTTGGTGCTAACCTGTGAGGATTAGCAAGTCCCCTTCATAGGTACATCACATACAACTCCATTAAGTCATCTCCCAGCATTTGCCAAGCTTCTCAATACCCAGAACAAAATGCATTTTGCTACACTGTTAAACTGGCTTAGCGGTATATTGTTATTAATGAGAATGCAATTGACGCTTTAAATAAAGTTAATCTGATTGTATTTGCATCTGCATAGGAGTGAATGCTGTTGATTTTTAATACTACACACAACTGCTTGAGAAACCATCCTCCCCTACTCTAGTGGACAGCCCAGCCCTAAAGAAGACCACAAGCATATGTCCTTTGGAGAAAATAACTCTAATAGAGGTTGATGTCACAGTTAGCTTTCCTGACCTCCTCCACATTTTACTAACCACATTCACTGAAGAAGGAAGTCTTAAAACCAGTGCCCAGAAACTGAAAAATCTCCATAGATTGTTTTCTCATGAATAATCTTATGAACCGTTATGGTGAGCCAGTGGCTAACCAGTGTGGAGACCCATCAAAAAGAACACCCGCTGTGGTCTTAGTGCAAGGATAGGAAATATGTGGCAAGTATTGATAGCGCAGACTATCATTTATATTCATTCAACCATATTCATGGCAGGCTGCTGCACTGAACAATTGCAACTCAGATTGGGCCTCCAAGTTCTTCACAACTCAAGAAAGCAACTGCCAACTGATCTGGCATTGGCACTCAAGATAGGTCGATTCATCATGCCTACCTTAGAACCAGCCCATCCCCTTTGACAGCTGGGATTCCACATTCTATGATAATGCTCTGATAGTTTAGATCTTCAGTTCCCCAGAGGTCTACGTGTTAAACAGGCTTAGTCTCCAGCATGGCACCCTCCTACCCATGTAGGAGGTAGTGGACCCTACAGAAAGTGGGGCCTAGAAGCAGGTCTTCAGATAATTGAAGGTGTCGCCTTGAAGGAGATAGGGGACCCCAACCCTTCCTTCTTTCTCTCACATACCAACCATGGGGTGAGCAGCTTTGCTCTGCCGCACACCCCACTACCATGTGCTGACCCACCACAGGCCCAAAGGCACTGGAGTCAATAGAATATGAACTGAAATCTCTAAAATGTGAGCCACAGTAAACCTTTCCTCTCTATAAGTTGACTATCTTGGGTATTTTTTTTAACAGTAATGGAAATCTGAATAACACAAATGCTGTGGCTCTAAAAATCATATTTTATCAATGGTAAATAAGTAATGTGTCTCAGCAACCAGCAGAGACTGAGTTGTAGCTGTAGTTTCTGCTTGTACTGGTTCTTGATGCTTTGAATGAATCCATATTTATGTTAAGAACTTCAAAGCAAAAGGGGGGGTCACAATACTTACGTTTCCACAAGATTCTTCTGGGGGCTATATCAAACAAACTTTAACAACACATACAAAATAGATAGATGATTAGATAGAAGATAGATAGATGATAGATAGATAGATAGATAGATAGATAGATATCTCAAATAATTTCACTTCATCAACCTTGTAAAGAAAGTAAATATAACCATTTTCAACCTGTTAATGAAGAACCTAGTAAGGCCTAGGAAACTAAGTGTCAGAACAAATCAAGCCTGAGGTGATGGTAAGCACTGAAAATCAACTCTGCTGTACATTCTTCAATATCTTGTTGTCTCCTCAGAGTTTTTGTTTTTATGGTTTTTGGGGGGGGGTTGTTTGTTTGTTTGTTTGTTTGTTTTGCAGTACTGGGGATTGAACTCAGGGGCATTCTACCTCCGAGCTATAACCCCAGCCCTATTTTTTATTCTTTATTTTGAAACAGGGTCTCACTAAGTTGTGGCATGCCTCACTAGGTAGCTGAGGCTGGCCTCGAACCTGGATCCTCTGGTCTCAGCCTCCCAAGTGTGCGTCACCGTGCCCAGAGTTTTAAGAACACTGACTTAAGACCAATGTCAAGACTCTTTGAAAACCTGCAGAATAACAACAAATAAAAATGTGGACAAATTTATAATAAGGATGTGGGGGAAAGGAGTTTGTCCAGAATCATTGGCGATTAACCATCATAAAATTACACATGGAAATTCATTGCTTGTTAATATCTGTCCATTGTCATTATAAAGTTAGTAAATGATCAGCCCAACTATCCAGCTATTCATGTTTTCTACCACCCAGCCACTCCATACCATTCAGTCTTCCAACCTTCTATCCATTCATGTTTTCTACCATTCAGCCACCCTTACCATCTAACCTTCCAACCATCCAGCCATTCTTTTTTCCAATCATCCACCCATGTATCAGGCATCATTCTAGAGCCCGGGGATCCAAAGATGAAAAATACATAAAAGCAGATAAAGTTCAACAGAATAGGTATGATAATAAAGGTATGCCTAGAGTACCACGAAAGCAAAGAGAAAACAATGCCTGGAGAAGTCTTTACCCAGATCTCCAGAAACAAAGAAGGAATGATTTGGTGTGGTAGTGCATGCGTGTAATCTCAGGACTTGGGAGGCTGATGGAGGAGGATCACAGGTGCAAGGCCAGTCTGGGCGACAGAGAGACACTCAGCAAGACTCAACTTAGCAAGACTCTGTTTCAAAAAGGACTGGGGGATTGCTTGGAGGTAGAATACTGGATTATATTCCCATTCTCCTCTTCTCTTCTCCTTTTCTCTTCTCTTCTGTTCTCTTATCTCTCTCTCTCTCTCTCTCTCTCTCTCTCTCTCTCTCTCACACACACACACACACGTACACACATACACATACACACTAAATAAATAAATAAATAAATAAATAAATAAATAAATAAATAAATAAATAAATAAATGGAAGCATGAGTTAAATCATGAAGAAAGGAGGTAAGTTGGAGACTGCTAGAGAGTAACTCATGTGACAACCTAGTGAGGGGAGTGAGCCCCAACTGGTTTGATGTGACAAGATGGTGGTGAGTAGATACCAAAGATCACGGTAACTTCTGTCTCCCAGCAAAGCTCTCCAACCCAAGAGAACCAACATCTCCTAAACACAGATTTGTCCTGTTCTCGGCACCTCAACTCACTTACCCTCAGTTTGACCTTCATAAGCGCCTACCTTTCTAGAATAGAAACAACCTCCCAAAAAAGCTTTTTAGTGTATCTGTTAGAAACCACTTCATAAAAACAAACAAATAGATTTTAAAAGGGCACCTCGGTTGCATTAAGAAAAACAAAGGAATGGTGCTGACCTCAATTGCCAAGAATTATTCTAAGCAGTGTCTAGCTCTCAAGGCAATGAACATTTATAGAAGATACCTGGTAAATTTGCTGTTGATACAATTTGCAAACTCCCATTAATTTTCATACTAATTATTGTTCTAGGACTTAAATAATTATTTAAGCAATTTTTCATTAATCCTGAAACTAATATAAAATGTCCTAATGAGCATTTCCTATTAGTAAAGTACATGTGCCTATAACACAGACAGAATTTTTAAATCTCCGGTCTAAGCAAGTTTAGAAAATGAGGAACTACAGTATGAAAAATAAAATTACAATCAGATTTAGAATTTATTATCTCAGTCAGGCATGGTGATGCACTCCTATAATCCCAGTGCTTGGGAGGCTGAGACAGGAGGATGGCAGATTCAAGGCCAGTCTCAGCAACTTAGCGAGCACTTCAGCAACTGAGAATCTGTTTTGAATTAAAAAAAAAAAAAATAGGGGTTGGTGGTATAGATTGAATGTAGAATTCCCCTGGGTTCAATCCCAGTACCAAGAAAAAAGATTATTATCTCAATGGACAAATTGCAAATAACCATAAAATTATTGTAATTATTGTTACTCTTCCCACGGAGAGATGGGATCCACATTCCCTCATCTCTCCTCGATCCTATGCAGTTCTATGACTGTTTTGAATGATGGAATGTTCTGGAAACAATATAGTCTATTCTAAGTCCTAGGCTTTGGGAAAATAGCAGCTTCTACTTCTTGTCTTTTGAATCCTCTTTTACATAGAAATCTTGAGCTTCTATGTAAAATCTTTGCTCTGAAATGCCATTCTGGAAAAGCTACTCCAAATGTATTAGCTAAGCCTTCCACCTAGAAACCACACATGATAATGAAGACATTCCAGGCCCCCCCAGGCCAGCCTACCCACTAGCTGCACACCAATACGTGTCTTCGTTCAGCACCTCTTGGAGTAGAAGAATCATTCTGCCAAGACTCACCCAAAGTCCTATCATACCGAATCCTGTAAAATAATGAAATGATCTTTTAAGCCCCTAGGCTTGAGGCAATTTATAATACAGTAAGACATCACCAAAATACTTAGTCTAACAATCATAGGGGGAAAAAAGCATTTTACTGAATAATACTATCCATGCTTTAAATAAATATTCATTTAGCCAGGCACAGTGGCATGCATCTGTAATCCCAGTACTTGGGAGGCCAATACAGGAGGATGGCAGGTTCGAGGCCAACCTCAGCGACTTAGCAAGATCCTGTCTCAAAGTAAAATAAAAGGGGCTGCAGGTGTAACTTTGAGGTAGAATGCCCCTGGGTTCAATCCACAGCACCAAGATAGATAGATAGAGATAGATAGATAGATAGATAGATAGATAGATAGATAGATAGATGATAGATCATTGTGTTTGACTTCATCTTTTCTCTCTGAAGGATAGTCTATATAGATACACATCATTTTGTTGTTCCTCAGAAGCCTCCATATATTTCAAGAGATCTAACATGTTCTCCCAAGTGTGAAAGTGTAAGTGTTATCAGGTCTTTTAACTCTTCCTATTAAACTATGGTTTTCTGGCCCTTTTGCCACCATCATCTCCATCGAGACATACTGAGATGCCATTGGGACAACTTGAAGATAAAAGAAAAGCACAATCATGAAGAATGACAGTCCTTTCACAAAAACTAAGGAAATGGGGCCTTCCCATTGGAAACCTCAAAGAGTATCAGATCTTCCATCACTCCCATGAACCCACCTCCTCTGAGAGGTGAAATGCACGAGATTGGCCAATTAGTCTGATCACAAACCTACATTCCCTTTTTATTCTCCTTAGACATTCAAAAATGCCTGTACTTGCACACAGGTTACACTGATTTACCTGTATCTATGTGAAACAGAGCAAAATAGTTTATTTTTGTTATTAGTTAGACAAGTTAAGTATCCCTTATCCAAAATGCTGAGTACTTGTGCAGTGTTTCAAATTTCAGATTTTGCTCATATTTTGTAATATTTGTATATGCATAATGAGATATCTTAGGGATAAGACCCAAGTCTAAACACAAAATTTATTTATGTTTCATATACACCTTATGCAGATAGGCTGAAGGTGATTTTATACAATGTTTTAAATAATTTTGTGCACAAAACTGAGTGGGATTGTTGTTGTGGTTTTTTTTGTTTGTTTGTTTTGTTTTGTTTTCACTCCTGAGAATGCAAAGTATATGCTCTACTATTGACCTATATCCACAGCCCCATAAAGTAAAGTTGTTTTTTGTTTGTTTGTTTGTTTGGTTGGTTGGTTGGTTGGTTTGGGTTCAGTTTTTGTGGGTTGGTTTTTTTTGGGGGGCGGTCTTTTGCAGTATTGGGAACTGAACCCACCGGCTCTACCTCTAAACTACACCCCCAGCCCTGTTTTATTTTTCATTTCACAGCACAGTCTCACTAAGTTATGGCAAACTGTTGATCTCAAACCTGCAATCCTCCTGCTTCAGCCTCCCAAGTACTGGGATTACAGGCATGTGCCATTGCATCCAGCATAAAGCCAAGTTTTTTGAGGTGGATTTTCCACTTGTGGCACCCTATTGGCAAAATGTTTCAGATTTAAGAGCATTTCTGATTTTGAATTTTTGGATTGGGGATGCTCAGCCTGTGCCTAAACCCAAAACTTATGGCCATTGAAATAAGAAAGCCAAATAATAGCCTGGAATCAGGAGTTTCCGGTAAGGATGGCTCAGAAACTAACCACAGATGTAGAAAGACACAATGGATACCATTTAGCCTAGAATCAACATGTCTTCAGCATCCATCGGTAGTCACTCACTCACAATGAGCCAGACATTCTTCTTCCTAGCCACTGTCTGCCAAGGACTTCATCCCAAATCTGGGGCCCCATGTTTTTGCGCAGACCTTTCCATCAGACCATTGTCCAAGACCACAGAAGGTGCCTTTCTGGTCGCCTCCCAAGGTCCCTCACAGAACTCACTGGGGATCATCTCTCTGGGATGTCCTCCTTGCTCTCCCTGGAGCTGGTCAGTACTACACAGCTCTCAGGAAGGAGAAGAGCTTCGGGTCTGCCATTGTCAGAAGGGAGATTCTTAAATGTAGTTGTCGGTGCCTTCGTATTACAAACCATAGCACTTAATACAGATTTGCATGTTTTCCTTGCCCCAAAGATATCTTTATTCTCCTACTTCTAATGACACTTTATTATTCACTTGCCCTTTGCTGTTTCTGGTGCTAGTCCCCTATGACTAGTACTACCTGCATTCCAAATGTGGGCATCTGTGTCTTCCAGGGAAATGCAGATGACAGGTCCACACCCCACAAAGCATTTTTCTACCCAAACCAAACCCATTGAAGCTGAAGTGTCCAGAGTGGTGGCTGTCCCCATACTTGTTTCCTGGTATTTTACTTTTATTATAGACACAAGGCTGAGCTCATGAGTATTATTCTTTTGTCCTGACTATAACTGTGAATTCAAAAATTATGGCTTCAATAAAAGATTCTGCCGTTAATGCTGATCATTACAAAGAAATGTTGGGTATCTTCAGTAATATCCCAATTAGCTTTATTGAGTGCACAATGCAAAAAAATATATATAGATCAACAAAATATTATTATGGTATGAAATTGAATAATAGATATAATATAATAAAACCGTTTACTTTGATGAAAAACAATATGCTTCAGTGATATCTTTGCTTGCAATGTTAGCTAGAAAAGGAAGGCCATTATCCAGGAAATTTTACGCTTTAAGAAACCTGAGTTCACCTAAGTCACCTAAATTCTGGAAACATAATATAAAAGCATTATACTTCAACCATGTTTCCCTTTGATCTTGGCTATCCCCTAAAGAGTCTAATTTAAGGACAACCTAGTACCTATGTATTCGAACTAGTACTTAACATTTCACTCTGTTAGTGCTCAGTGCACATAAAATGATAACATATAACAAAGTACTGACTGTGTCTTGCTTTTTGAAAATTGATACTTCAGATAATTAGGTATACAAAAGATTACATTTTTTCTTTTATTACTAGTAGTATTGCTACCAATAAAGTATGCCATTACAATGCCATACATACTTGGCCCTACACTGAATTGAGAAGAGGCCAAGAATCCTGCTGAAATGGGGAGATAAAGGATCACCCTTGGGCACTGCTGGTAAAATGTAAATTAGTGCAACTCTCTGGAAAACTATTTGATATTATCTACTAAGTCTAAACACATAGTAAGCCAATAATTCTACTTCAACATATATTTTATTATTTACTTATTTTTATTTATTTTTTTATTGGTGCATTGTAATCATACATCTTTGTTAGGTACAAGCTGGTAGAGGCATACATGCACACATTTCCCATTTAATCCTTCCCCAATTCCCGCCCTATTCCCTTCCCCCTCCCTCCTTCTCAAGTTCAGTTTAGTGATTGACTTTAATATGTTTGTGAAAGTACACCATGTGCATTAGGGTACTTCCCTCCCCACCTCTCCATCACCTTCAGTTAGGTCACCTTCTTGCTCATCTAAGGTTTCTCCTTCTTTGTCTAGAGTCCCTCTTATGACCCACTTTCTCCCTAGCTTCCACATATTAGGGAGAGCATATGATTTTTTTTACTTTTTGTGACTGACTAATCTCACTTAGCACAATGTTTTCCAGTTCCAACCATTTCCTTGCAAATGACATGATTTTGTTCTTTTTTATGACTGAGTAAAATTCCATTGTGTACATATCCCATAGTTTTGTAATCCATTCATCTGTTGATGGACATCTTGGCTGGTTCCAGAGTTTGGCAATTGTAAATTGCACAACTATAAACATAGATACACACGCACTGGAAAACAGTACAGAGGATCTTCAGACAAATGGGAATGAATCTACCATATGATCGAACATATATTTTTAAAACATATTATAATAAAATGTACAAGTAAGCTGTGGCATATCTGTACAATTAAATAATATATCAATAATAATAAACATATAATAAAATAATGTATATCCATAAAATACAATATGCTATAACATTATAATACAAAAGAACTGCCACCTAAGGTAGAGAAAGAGGCCAGACACTAAAAAGTACATATTTTAACATGATTCTATTCATTTGGAGATCAAAATCATGCAAAACTGCCAACAATGGTGGTACATGCCTGTAATCCTGGTACTTGGAAGATCGAGACAGAAAGATCAAAAGTTCAAGGCCAGCCTCAACAACTTAGTGAGGCCTTCAGCAACTTAGTGAGACCCTGCTTCCAAACAAAAAAATAAAACGAGACTGGAATTATAGCTCTGAGGTAGAACACCCCTGGGTTCAATTCCCAGTACTACAATTAAAAAAAAATGGGCACAACTAATCTATAAGGTTAGAAAACTATAATGCATCAATAAAAGCATAATAAAAAATAATTAATATGATTGTTACCCTTGGAAGAGAGATGATAACAAAACAGGAACACAAGAGAGCTCCTGGGATACTGACATGGTTCTGTTTCTTGTTCTGGGTATAAAACTTCATTGAAACATATGATGGTTTTTGTTATTTATTGCTACTGTGACAAATTGACCTAAAAACTTAGGTGCTTAAAACAATGTTCATATCTCCGTTTTTGTAGACAGGAATCCAAGCATGGTTTAGCTGGGTCTTGTGGCTCCAAGCTTCTCACAAGGCTGCCACCAAAGTTAGGGCAGACCCAGCTGTAGTGGCACACACTCCTGTAATCCTAGTATGTGGGAGGCTGATATAGGAGGATCACAAGTTGGAGCCCGCCTCAACAACTTAGCAGGATCCTTTCTCAAAAAAAGTGCTGGGGGTGTAGATGTAGCTCCGAGGTAAAATGCCCCTAGGTTCAATCCCCAGTAACAAAAGGGGGGGGGGGGCTAGGCAGGGCTGTGGTCTTATCCAAAGACTCAACTGGGAGAGAAGGTTTGTTTTCAAGCTCATTTATGGGGTTCCTTACTGATGGGTGGACCAAAGTCTTCAGTTCCTTTCTGGCTGGAAGCTAGAAGCCTCTCTCAGTTCCTTGTCATGCAGATCTCTCTATAGGATAGCTCACCATTTGATGTCAGGCTTCCATCACAGTAATAAAGCAAGAGACCAAGTCATAAAGCAAGAAAATGCAAGCAAAATTCATATATATATGTATATATATATATATATATATTCCATCACTTTTGTCATATTGTAGCTACTAAAAGTTAAATTATTTAATTCAGCTGTGTAAAGGGAAGAGAATTATACAATAGCATGAAAATTAGAAGGCAAAAAATTATTAGGGACTATCTTATTTATACTTCAATAAGATTAATAGATTATTCTTAGAATTTCCACAAGATCTGGCTTCATAAGACTTTTGGTTTTTATGTTGTCTTTCCTTGGCTTAAGATGTTTATGAATATTTATTGAAACCTAATTCAGTTTCTTGAAGGTGTTTTTCTCCTTAACAGAAGACATCCAAGCATCAGGATTTACTTCTTGACAGAGGACCACATGAGCCTGTTCAACCTGCTAGTCAAATGCTCAAATTCTGTAGCCAAGAATATGACTTCTGAATGCCAGGATTAGAGTAGTTCCTGTTGTCATTTCAGTACCACCTTGTAGATACAGCTTGAAGAAAGTCCTGAAAAACCTACACCCTTCACTATTAATATTTGGACCACCCTCAAATGAGATTCATATCCTTGTACAAGTAAACAGAGCAGAGATTGTATAGCAGACCATATGTTAACACATAGGAAAATAATACCCTTTAAGCTTAGAGTTAATTATCTCTTCATCTCTGTTGTGCATTGGCATGGCTCCCCTGGCAATTTCTACCAAATGTTGAAAGAACTTGTAGTGTCTGGCTGACCCATCACAATGATTTCCTTTGCCAAAAAAAAAAAAAAAGATTCATCAGAGTTCCAAATGACTAAAATAAAGCCCATTTAGGCAGGCATCTCCTTTCGGATATATAAAAGGAGCTCTGTGGTTTGAGTATACATACTGCTACGTACGTGGTGCAGAATAAGCACTGTGGAGTGAATGAGTTCTCTTAATGGCCACCCAATGGAATATGCCCTGCTAAGTGTTTTCATCAGATAAGGGCAATATGCTCGTGGAGTGCCAATAATGAAAGATGGAAGAAATAACAAGAAGAGACAGACTTCCCAATTTACTAGCTGGATTCCCAGATTCTTCCCACAGTACTTGAAGCCTGATCCTTAATGACAATTGCCTTCCATGTAATAACCATGGGATGTTGGTAAAAGTAGGGGAAAATAAAGGTCTGGAAGCAAAGAGATCTTATAGACCAGGCAACCAATAATAATTCAGACTTCAAGAATTACTGTTAATTATATTAGTTGGCTGGAGAAGATTGAATTTTTAAGAAAAACTGCGCATGAATTAGAGACATAATTTCATTGGAAAACATGTGGGACTCTGTGTCATACACACTGCTCACTAACCACCATCCAGAATACACACTTGCTTTGAGGTAGCTAAGAATAAGAAGACAGGACTGGTAGGAAATGCTACTGAGAGAGCTGAATGGTGTCAGATGAGATGAAGGCTCCTCCTCCATCATGGTTGAGAAAAGAAGGAGAAGAGGCAGGTTAAGAACCTTCTGGGTAGGAAGAGCAGGCCAAAGTGGGAGGTCAGAATGACAACAGCAATGGCGTATCTGGGCCCACAGGGGATAAAAGAAAGATAGAGTATCTTCATAAGGGAAGTGCCAAATTGTCCTTCACAGCTCAGCACCCACTTAATACTGCTCCACCTTTTTTCCTCCCCTCTGGAAAAAAATACTGAACCTCTTGATTGGTTCTTTTGTCCTTGGGAAATATGTTTCTCATACTTTATCCACCAGGGGGAGGTAAAGAGTCTGTCATAGTATAGAGCAGAGCTGGTTGGTCCCAGTCTACCACCCACCAACGTCATAGAAAGTTCAGATTGCTGTTCTGTGAAGTGTAAGGTATTAGGGCTGATGATATAATTACTGTTGCCGGTGTCCTTCCGCTTCGCAGGGCACAGGAAATACCAGCCCTGCACAGAATGATTACACATTCCAATTTCATTCTTATGAGTATCCCTTTGCCTCCCCTAAAGTGGTTTTCTGGGAAAGAGAATGCCTGTAATTCCAGATGTACAGATGTCTCATTTAGAATGAAATACAGATGCCCATTTTTTCCAAATTTATAGGGCTTAAATGGATAAGAAGTATGGTCTCAAAGAAATCTGAATTAAAAGAAATAATGCTGTGATAAAAAGGTTCTTAAGTCTCAAAAGACTAGGACTGGCGCCATACCACTTAATATTAAATGCACTGGCACCAAGGGTGAGGAGGCAGAGTGAACCGGGCACTAAGGAGATGGCCTTCTGCGGGCAAGCTGCTTTAATGCATCCTGATTCAATGCTGTCTCTTCCTAGAACTCCTCTCACAACTACAGAGGTTCCCTCCCAGGCCTCCTCCTGGCTCTGGGAGAGGGTTCTCAGCATCTTCATCTTCACCTCGCCTGCATATCTCCTCTCTACTGTGAAAAATGTTAGATTTTGGAATTTAAGGAAAGAATAATGAAAGCAGATGCATCCCTTACTGTGGCTAATCCTCTAATGGACCCAAGTTAAAATCTGGGCAGTTATGAGCACAAGAGCAATATTGAATTTAAAGGTCACCAATAAGGTTCTAGATTTAGATATTAAGAAAGCTTAAGCCAAGCGCAGTGGTGCACACCTGTAATCCCGTACTTGAGAAGCTGAAACAGGAGGATTGCAGGTTTGAGGCCAGTCTCAGCAACTTAGGAAGACCTTCAAAAATGTAGCAAGACTTTGTTTCAAAATAAACAATAAAAAGAGCTAAGGGTGTAGCCTGTAGAATGTCCCGGGTTCGATGGAGAGAGAGAGAGAGAGACAGAGAGCGACAGAGAGAGACAGAGAGACAGAGAGATAGAGAGAGACAGAGAGAGAGAGAGAACAAAAGAAGCTTGAGATGAAGACAGTAGACCAGTAGACTTTCCTTCTTTGAAAAGGTGAATATTTCTTTTTTATTTTTTTTTCAATTCTGGGGATTGAACTCAGGGGCATTCTACATCCTAGCTATACCCCCAGTCCTATTTTTTATTCTTTATTTTGAAACAGGGTCTCACAAAGTTGTGGAGTGCCTCACTAGGTAGCTGAGGCTGGCTGCGAACCTGGATCCTCCAGTCTCAGCCTTCCAAATGCTGGGATTACAAGCGTGTGCCACCATGCCTGGCTTTGAAAAGGTGAATATTTTTCTAAGTTAAATAAAAGTGATCTGCTTTTATTGTGATCCATGGTCTTTTGATGGCCTGTGTAGTCTCCTCTATAAACCAACAATGATGATTTCATCACATTAGTTGCTCAAATGCAGTATTATTTAACCTTAAAATGTCAGTTTGTCATCTACTTTTTGGTCAATATTCATCTCAAGAAGTAGACAGCCAGTAGATACTAAGGTTTGCAAATTCAAAGTTTCATCTCCCAATCTACAAAACAATTATTTTTCTTATTGACCCACCTAAGCTAGACTTAATTCACTATTTCATAAGTGATTTGGATAAGATTGGTGAACCCACAAGTTGTCTAACGGCTATATTTTTTCATATCACCTATGTAATGCTTTACATGTAGTGAGTTGTCAATTAAAAGTAAGTTGAGCCAGGTGTGGTGACACACGCTTGAAATCCCAGTAGTTGGGAGGCTAAGACAGTAGGATCTCAGGTTCGCTGCTAGCCTCAGCTACTTAGTGAGGCCCTGTTTCAAAATAAAGAATAAAAATAGGGTTGGAGGTATAGCTCAGAGGTAGATGTCCCTGGGTTCAATCCCCAGTACTGCAAATAATAATAATAACGATAATAATAATAACAATAACAATAACAATAATAAGTCGATGAATACCCCTGTTTGTGGCAGCACAATTCACAACAGCCAAGTCATGGATCCAATCTAGGTATCCATCAAAAGATGGATAGAAGCCAGGCGTGGTGGCGCACACTTGTAATCCCAGCATTCAGGAGGCTGAAACCGGAGGATCCGGGTTTGCAGCCAGCCTCAGCTACCTAGTGAGGCACTCTGCAACTTAGTGAGACCTGGTTTCAAAATAAAGAATAAAAAATAGGGCTGGAGGTGTAGCTCGGAGGTAGAATGCCCCTGGGTTCAATCCCCAGTGCTGCAAAAAAAAAAAAAGAAAGAAAAAGATGGATAGATAAAGAAAATGTGGTATACACACACAATGGCGTTTCATTCTACTGTGCAGAAGAACAAAACCCTGTCATTTACAAGAAAATAGATGAAACTGGAGAGTATCCTGTTAAATGAAATACAGCAGACTCAGAAAGCCAAGGGTTATATGCTTTCTCTCATATATATAGAAGCTAGAGAGAAAAGTGGGGAAAAGGACTTCATGAAAACAGAAGGGAAACAAATAGGGTAGAGGAAAGGGGTTAGGAGGGAGGAAGGGAGTGGAAGAGGAAGAACCAGGAATTGCATTGATCAAATCGTGTTAGAGCATTCACTAATATGCCACAATGAACTCCACCATTCTGTGTGATTATTAGGCACCTCTAATTTTTTAAAAAAATTAAATTGAATTTAGTTGCATCTTCATTTATCGGGAAAATTCATTATTGTTTCCTTAAATTCCAAAATCTAATATTTTTCACATGACCATGCAAATGAGCTCAAGTAGAGAGGAGATGTGCAGGGGAGGCAAAGATGCTGAGAACCCTTCCCCAGAGCTAGGAGAAGCCCTGGGAGGGAACCACTGTAGGTGAGAGAGGAGTTCCAGGAAGAGACAGCATTGAGTCATATACGTATGCAGCATTGTTTGAACTGTTACCTTCATTCCATCTCTGTTCCCCCTCCTCCTTCCCCCTTCTCCTTCCATTGCTCCACTGGAGTCTCCACTCCTTTATCTGAGGTCTTCTTTGTTTCCCAATTTCTCTCAAGCCTTCTATATATGAAAGAAAACATACAACTATTCAATTTCTGAGACTGGCTAATTTTGCCTAGCATAATATTCTCAAGTTCCACTCATTTTCCTGCAAATGACATAATTTTGTTCTTCTATATGACTGGGTAAAATTCTATTATGTATATATATACTATAGTTCTGTGATCCATTTGTCTGTTAAAGTACACCTAGAATGGTTTCATAATTTGGCTCTTGTGAATTGTGCTGCTATAAACATGGATCAAAAAATAGACAATTAATAGCTGGGTGTAGTAGCACATGCCTATAATCCCAGTACTTGGGAGGCTGAAGCAGGAGGATCACAGGTTCAAAGCCAACCTCTGCAACTTAGTGAGACCCTATTTCAAAATTTTAAAAAATGGGGCTTGGGTGTATCTCAGAGATAGACTGTCCCTAGGTTCAATCCCCAGTACCATAAAAAAGGAAAATTGAACTGAATAGACACTTCTCAAAAGAATCAATACAAATGGCCGATAAATATATGAAAAATACTCAACATCACTAGCAATCAGAGAAATGCAAATCAAAACTACACTGAGATTCCATCTAACTCCAGTTAGAATGTCAATCATCAGTAAAACAAATAATAAAAATGCTAATGACATTGTGAGGAAATAGGAACTCATATACTGTTGGTGAGACTGGGAACTACTACAACTGCTATGGAGATTATGTTGAGTTTGCTCGGAAGTTTGTGAATGAAACCACCATATGACCCAGCTCTACCACTCCTGGGCATCTTTCCAAAGGGGAGAGATTTTAACCATAATCAGCTAAAAGATCAGTTTTCCAAGCCCACTTCTCTGTGTAGCAATAAACTCTCCACAGGCATTCTGGGAATCCAGATAAGGAAAGGATTAATTGAGAACAGGTTCACTTTGTATTTAGTTGAATACATAGGTGTGGTTCATTGTTCCTCCTGTGTGCAGTGAAGTTACTGATAATGGTCTCAACCTAAGATTGACTCCCAAGAATACTGCCATCTCTTATTGCAGGTTAAGGGTCAAGGATCTACCATAGTATGAATGTGACCTATGATGCCCTACATTGAAAGTATATGGGAGAGATGAGTTTTAAAATAGAGAGTGTTGATCCTGTTAGAATGGCAATCATTAAGAACACGAACAACAATAAATGCTGGAAAGGATATGGGGAAATAGAAATTCTTGTACACTGTTGGTGGGATTGTAAACTAGTGCAACTATGGAGATCAGTATGGAAGTTCATTAAAAGACTACGAATGAAACCACCATATGACCTAGCAATTCCACTCCTCGGTATCTTTCCAAAAGAATTAAAGTTAGAATACTATAGTGACACATGCATACCCATGTTTATAGCAGCACAATTCACAGTAGCAATTTATGGAACCAGCCTAGGTGTCCATCAACAGATGAGTGGATAAGAAAATGTGGTACATATACACAATGGAATTTTACTCAGCCATAAAGAACAAAATTATGTCATCTGCAGAAAAATGGATAGAACTAGAGAAAATTACACTAAGTTAAATCAGTTAGTCACAGAAAGTCAAGGGTCAAATGTTTTCTCTCATGTATGGAAGCTGGAGATAAAATAGGAAACAAAAAGGACTTCAGATAAAAGAAAGAGACCAGTAGAACAATGGAAGGTTTAGGGAAGGAAGCAGGGAGGAGGAAAATGAAAATTGAGGAAGGGAGCATTTCAAATAGTGCTATGTCCATGTATAAAAGTATCGCTCCCAATCTCACTAATATGTAGGGGTTGGGGGCTGGTAGAATGTGGAGGGAAACACACCAAGTGCCCTGTGCACGTATGTTTCTATCCCTTTGAACTTTGCTATGATGTATGATTGCAATGCACGGATAAAAACATAAAATAATAAATGAAATAGAGTTGAGGACTATTCAGTGTGAATTTGTAAGCTAAGGATTCACTTCTAATTAATACCAAGTCCAAACAAAAGAACTCCTGTCAGATGTGTACAATGTGAAACACCATACATAGCTTTCCACAGATGATGTAGCTGTTTTATGGGACTAATGTAAAATATAGTTGTGAAAATCTTGAGCTTGAGCACATAAACAATTATGTCAGCATTTGAACTCACATGTTTTATACATCACAAAGCATTGAGTCACATAGTAGCAGTTTGATGCTCTTTATTTTTTTTTTTTTAATTTTTTTTTTTTTTTTGCGGTACTGGGGATTGAACTCAGGGGCATTCTACCTCCAAGATATACCCCCAGCCCTATTTTTTTTATTCTTTATTTGGAAACAGGGTCTCACTAAGTTGCGGAGTGCCTCACTAGGTAGCTGAGGCTGGCCACGAATCCGGATCCTCCGGTCTCAGCCTCCCGAATGCTGGGATTACAAGCGTCCGCCACCACGCCCAGCTCAGTTTTATGCTCTTAATCCTAATAAAATCCCATAATACCAGATGAAATGTTCAGAAAATTCCCACTGATACAATCAAATGAGTTAAAGAAACAAGGATTATGGTGACAACTCCTATACAAATTCATCAGTAAGTCAAATGTATCATAATAGTCATTCAATTACTCAATTATACAATTAAGTATAACATAGCAGTAATTCAAAATGCTTTTGAATTGCTCTTGTCCTTGCCTCAATACCAGGTAAATTTTAACTGATTTTTAAAATTCTAGATCCTACTAAAATTTAAATATGACTAAGAGAAAGTAGGGGCTAAAAATGAATCTAAAGGTAGGAACTGTAGAGTCTCAATGTAAAACCTCCTACAAATACTGCATTCTGCCTTGCTATTTACCTTGTATTTCAAATGTCTTTTCTTCTGGAATAATGTAGGCAAAAATCTCACTAAGTAGGGTGGAAGTAGAAGGGGTTAGGCTCAGTGGCTATAGTTAGTGATGAAATACTGTATTTTGAGGAAATGTAAAGAGTGAATGTTGAATGGCCTCACTGCAAAAAACAAACAAACTATGAAGCAATACATTTGTTAATTACCTAGATTTAATCTTTTGGCTATGTATGTATACTTTGACATTATGTTGTACAGAAAACATACAATGTAGCCGGGCATGGTGGGGCAGGCTTGTAATCCCAATACTTGAGAGTCTGAGACAGGAGGATCTCAAGTTCATGGCCAGCCTCAGCTACTTAGTGAGGCCCTCTGCAACTTAGTGAGACCCTGTTTCAAAATAAAGAATAAAAAATTGGGCTAGGAGTGTATCTTGGAGGTAGAATACCCCTGAGTTCAATTCCCAGTACCACAAAAAAAAAAAAAGAAAGAAAAAGAAAACATACAATGTTATCTGTAAATGAGAAAATAAATTTAAAAGAAGTGGTAGACTTGTTTTGAGTTGTTTTACTCTTTTCTCCCCACTAATAATACCTTAACTTGGAGGTATAAACTTATGGGCCAGGGGTGGGGCAAAGAAACCTCCAGCCAAGCCTCATGATATCTCCTGTGGCCTTCCCGGGTCTCCCTGTGTCTCCCTTTCTCCCTCAGTCATTGTCAACACAGAAGCAGGAGTGTGTCTCTTTGAGCCAGGTCGTGTGACTCCTCTATTTAAAACTCTCCCATAGCTTTCCACTTCAGCATAGAAGCAAGTCCCTGGAATGGCAAAGGCCCTGTGTTCAGTTATCTTTAAAAAAAAATCTACTTTTATTTCTGCATTGTAGTTATACATCATAGTGAGATTCAAAGCGACACAAACATACATACCTGCACACAGCACTTGGTGTGTTTCTCTCTGCATCCCACCCCGCTCCTCCTTCCCTTCCTGTCTATGCTGGTGAGATTGGTGGTAACGCCCTCACAGATGGACAGAGCGTTATTTGAACTGTTTCCTTCCTCAAGCCTCCTTCTTCCCGTCCCCATCTCTCTCCCCCTTCCACTATTCTGCTGGTGTCTCTCCTCATTTCCCCACATGATCTGCTCAAGCCCCCTGGCCTCCTTGCTGTTCTTTGAGCCAGATATTCTCCTGCCTCTTGCTGTCTACTCAGCTTGGAAAGCATTAACCTGAGAGGTGTGTGTGGCTCATATACTCTTCTTATTCAGATATTTACCCAAATGTCACCTCTTCTCGAAGACCCTCCTTGGCGAGTCCACCTAAAACTGCAATAACCACCCCACTGTGGGCTCTGATCTTCCTCTTCCCACTTCTCTCCTTGGGCTTTTTCTTTAGCCTTTAAATCTAATAAAATAACATATTCTGTTTAAATTTTAATCATCCTTCAGTAACCATGGAGGATTAGTTCCAGGATCCCCTACAGATACCCAAATCCATAGATGCTCAAATCATTTCTGTAAAATGATACAGTATTTGCATAATACCTACAGTCATCCTCCTATATGTATATCATTTAGAGATATATAGGAGATATCTCTAAATGACTTATAATACCTAATACAATGCAAATGCCATGCCAATTGTTATACTGTATTGTGTAGGGAATAAAGACAAGAAAAAAAATCTGTATGTGTTCAGTACAGATGCAATTTTTCCCCAGATATTTTTGATTCTTGGTTGTTGAATCTGTAAACGTGGAACATGTAGCTATGAGAGCTGACTGTGTTTATTATCCATCTTCCTCAATCATAATGCATGCTCCATGAGGGCAGAAATCTTGCCCCTTGTGATCACTGATCTGTTCCCAGCACTCTAGCACATAAAAAGTGCTGAAGTAGATGAATCACATCACTCATTTGGAGGAGGCAAGTTAAATCGCAAGATGGGGATCAATAAACTGCTCCCTCAACTGTGCTCTGCTTTGACAGTTGTTCTGTAGCTATGACTATAGTATTGGTGAAAGCCAACCTTGATAGCTTGTGCATAAAACTTTTGTGACTGATAGACACGAAGGTCATGGATGGGCACTAAAACAATCCGCAGAATGGAGTGTCCTGATAACTGTCATTAACCAGGAGTAACGGTGAAGTGGCTTATTGATTAATAGGAAATAAATGTCTAGGAATGTCAGCATCGACACCCCTGTGCTAAAATTCACTATCTGGTTCATGATTAGGGCCTTTCTCATGAAAGCGGAGGTTGATCATGGAGTCTTTTGCCTCAGCACATTTGGTTCAAGAGAAAATAATGGTTGAGTACCAAACCTTGTCGATCTTTACTGAGCATCACTTATTTTTCTTTCTCTCCTCCCAATAAGTATGGAATAAACAAGCAGTATGATTCAGGGCACTTGTTTGTGTTTGGTAGGTTAGCACACAAAATGGTCAAACCAGGCATGCCACCTTGCCTTATTTTTTTTTTTATATTGAGTCTTGTTTATACTTTTACTGGTGCATTGTATTTATACAACATAGTAAGATTCAAAGCAATGCATTTTCATACATGTACACATCACTCGGTGTTTCCCAACCCACCCTGCTCCTTCCTTCTCTCTCCCCGGACATGTTAGTATTGATAGTAATACCTTTATATATGAACATTAACATTATTTGAACCGTTCCCTTCCTCAAACTTCGTTTTTCACTTCCCCACCACCCTTCCACCACATGGACCTGTGCATGCCTGTGAGCAAATGACCTGCGATTGGAGAACTTTATGACTGCATCTCTCCAAGACAAAAAATGCTTGCTTCATTCCCTTCAAAGTCATCCCTCGCCTGTATATGTACCCACAGGACCCAACGAATTTTATGATTTATGTCAACACAGACTATTTTTATCTATTCTTGAATTTAATTTAAACGGATTCATATAGCGTTTCTGGCTTCTTCGGTCCAGCAAAATGATTTTGAGACTCATCTATGTTATTGCATATGTATGTAGTTTGTTCCTTTTGATTGCAGACATTTGCATTCACCTTTATTGTTTCCCCCATCATAGTCAGGATTTGACGAGGGAAATGCTCAAACTGTAAGTCATTTTTCTTTTCCTCAATTCTTTCCCGCTGGAGGGGACAGTGATCATTTGTAGTGTCTCTCAACAGCTAACCCTAGCAAGTCAAGGTCACTATCCTAGCCCCTCAATTATGGTGGGATGGTCATTTTGCACCATAAACATCACACATTGTTGAGAATCGTTCTGTAGAACAAAAGTGCATTGATTCACAAGATGCCTCCAAATGTTGCTCTCGGGCTTTCCAAATATTTCCAGTACCTCGAATCCAAAGTCATTAATTTTTATCTATCTATCATCTATCTATCTATATTTTTTTTTGGTGCTGAGATTTAACCTAGGGGCACTCTACCTTCAAGCTACACCCCAGCCCTTTTTTATTTTTTTGGAAACAGAGTCTAGCTGAGTTTCTGAGGTTGGCTTAGAACTTGAGATCCTCTTATCTCAGCCTCCCAAGTACTGGGATTATAGGCATGCATCACCATCCCTGGCTTCAAATTATTAATATTGATTTTGAAAGTTAGATGCTTATTACAATGATTGCAATATCTCTGCAACATTCAAGGTTTGTTCCTTGGAGGAATATTATTTCATAGCAAAAGAGAAAGATGACTGTATTTCAAGTGCTTTCCCTCCATGAGTTAACTTCTCCCATTTTTCTTTCAAAGTATTCACGTACTGCCAACCATAAATCCACAGAAAAAGAAATCCAAAAAATAATATCACTCACAATAGTACCCTGAAAAATAAAATACTTAGGGATAAACCTAACCAAAGAGGTGTTTCCTCTATAAGGAAAACTATAAAAAGTTAAAAAAAAATCAATGAAGACTTTAGAAGATGGAAAGATCTTCCATTCTCTTGAATAGGCAGAATAAATATCAAAATGGCCATCCTCCCAAAACTGATCTACAGATTCAATGCAATACCCATGAAATTACCAAGGTCACTCCTCACAGACACAGAAAAATCGGTCCTTAAATTCATTTGGAATAACAAAAAGCCCAGAATAGTCAAAGCAGTTCTTAGCAACAAGAAACAGGCAGGAGGTATCACAATACCTGACTTCAAACTCTACTACAAAGCCACAGTAATAAAAACAACATGGCATTGGCACAAAAACAGACACATAGACCAATGGAGCTGAATAGAAGATTCAGAAACAGACCCTCGTGCTTACAGTCAACTGATTTTTGACAAAGGAGCCAAAAATATACACTGGAAAAAAGATGACCTCTTCAACAAATGGTGTTGGCAAAACTGGTTAACCATATGCAGGAAACTGGAAATAAACCCCACTTTCTCACCCTGCACAAGAGTCAACTCAAGGTGGATCAAAGACCTGGAAGTCAGGCCAGAGACCTTGCAGCTACTTGAAGAGGGCATAGGCCCAACACTTTAGCACATAGGCACAGGTTAAAACTTTCTCAACAAGACCCCAAAGGCACAAGCAACTCAAAGGAAGATCAATACATGGGATTGCATTAAACTGAAGAGCTTCTGTGCAACAAAGGAAAACTATCAAGAACCTCAACAGAGAGCCCACAGAGTGGGAGAAAATTTTTGCCAGCTACTCTTCTGATAGAGGACTAATATCTAGAATATACAGAGAACTCAAGAAACTCACAGCTAAGAAAACAAATAACCCAATTAAAAATGGGCAAAGGATCTAAACAGACACTTCACAAAAAAAGGAAATACAAATGGCCAATAAGTGTATGAGGAAATGTTCCACATCATTAGCAATCAGAGAAATGCAAATCAAAACTACCTTGAGATTTCACCTAACCCCAATTAGAATGGCAATCATCAAAACATTATCAACAACAAATGTTGGCAAGGGTGTGGAGAAGCGGGAACCCTAATACATTGTTGGTGGGATTGCAAATTAGTGCAACCACTTTGGAAAACAGTATGGAGGATACTCAGACGAATGGGAATGAATCTATCATATGATCCAGCAATACCACTTCTGGGTATCTACCCAAAAGAATGGAAACCAAACTATCAGACCGCTACATGTATATCTATGTTTATAGCTGCACAATTCACAATTGCCAGACTATGGAACCAGCCAAGATGTCTATGGACAGATGAATGGATTACAAAACTACGGAATATGTACACAATGGAATTTTACTCAGCCATAAAGAAGAACAAAATCGTGTCATTTGCAGGGAAAAGGATGGAACTGGAAAACATTGTGTTACATGAGATTAATCAGTCACAAAAAGTAAAAAAAAATGTTCTCCCTAATATGCAGATGCTAGGGAGAAAATGGGGCATAAGAGGGACTCCAGATGAAGAAGGAGAAACCATAGATGAGCAAAGAAGCTGAGTTAACTGAAGGTGATGTGGGGGGGGCACTCTAATGCACATGATGTACTTTCGCAAACATATCAGAGTCAATAACTAAACTGAACCTGAGAAGGAGGGAGGGCAAGGGAGTAGGGTGGGAATTGGGGAAGGGTTAAATGAGAAATGTGTGCATGTATGCCTTTACCAGCTTGTACCTAACAGAGATATAGGATTACAATGCACCAATTTAAAAAAAAAAGTATTCACTTATGTGTTTGAAGATAATAGATGACTCACACACTATCATGCCACAAGGACCAACACTGTTATGGCCCCTCAAGAAGAGGTTATTCATACACACACACCACATGTGCACATGTGCACCTGCATACACCATGGTGAACTCCTATAATTCAGGCCCTCAGTAAATGTGAGCTGAGTTGTGTTCTGTCAAAGTATACACAGAGGCCATGCCTGGGAAAGTAAGCTGGCATCTGTCACCTGACTATCTTCTATAGGTGCTGTTGTGCAGAACTTCCCTTGCCTTGAAGCCTCTCTCCTCATCATGCTTACTTATAAGTAGTATTTTTAAAAATCAAATAGGAACAACCATCTCTATTCCAAATCTCCTTGATTCTAAGGGACATCTCCAGCCACAACTGGTAGGCCTCAGAATAGCCCACTATGCCCTTGCCCAGGCAAACTCACAGAGATTAAAGAGGGAGCCCCAAATCTAGGGGTGTGTTGCTAATGTGGGAACTTCTCCAGGGCTGAGTAGCTCCCTTGCCTTCCCTGTGAAGCAGACCAAGGCCTAGGACAGTACACAAGGTCCACACACAGACTCACAAGATGGAGGTCACTAGTGAAGGGGGGGAGATAAGGAACTGAGGGACCCTGCCCCCACCGCATTCCCACACTCCTGGTCTTCAGGGTCGGGCTAAATAAGCAATCTGCCTGCTGGTGAGAAAGCCCCGGGGGACTGTAGCCAAGGAGAGGCAGAAAGGCAAGCCTGCCAGACATCCCCATCTGCGGAAAGCCTCCTTACTGGAAGACACGAAGCTCAGAGACATTCATTTCCTTTTTTTCTTTTCCACTAAGACCCAGATGGTTTCATAATGGCATTTAAAGCTAGCTGTTAATGTGGGTAATGTAGTTTGGGAAAAAGCAGAAAGGTCCAATTATAAGAATCAATATATTGTGTGAAGGGAGAGCAAAAGCCTCTATTAAATATGAAGCAGGGCTTCCTCCACCCAACCAGAGCTAGGCCAAACAAGGAGCTGTTGAAAATGCTGCCGTGGCCCTGGGCAGTCTGCTGACCAATCCCAGGCCCAACCTGCCCAGAACAAGTGATGGGTCCTTAGCAAATATTGGAGACAGTGAATAAGCAAAGGAATGAATAGACATGTTGATGCCCCTCTTTATTTCCTTTGAACCAGCATTGTGTATGAGAGAGAGAGGGTTATTGGGAACAGAACCTAGCACTATTTTACCTCTGAGCTATACACTCAGCCCTATTTTGTTTTTTATTTTGAAACAGGGTCTCACTAAGTGGCTGAAGCTGGCCTCCAACTTGTAGTCCTCCTGTCTCAGCCTCTGAAGTACTAGGATTATAGGTATGCACTACCATGCCCAGCTTGAACAGGACTTTCAAAATGTGATCCCTGGCCAGCAGCATGAACACCACCTGGGAGAGAATTTGGTCATAGGAAAGTTCCCTCCTCAAAGACTTTGGAGGAGGAGGAGGGGTGCAGTCTGTGTTCTGATTCTGATTCACGCCAAAAAAAGTTTAAGAACCTCTGCTTCAGGCCTACCCCAGATTTCAGCATCATCCGAGAACCACACATGCTCAGTACCTCAGGGATAAGAAGGTGACCTGACATATCTCCTGCCCTCCTGTTTCTCAAATATGTCTTTGAATTAGTGGCGCTTATACAATGCAGTCAGAAAACTTTATTCTTTCCTACAACATCCATTTGATGAGAGTGCAAACCAAGCATGGGCGTGGTGTCTTTCTAGCCCCTGGATGAGATCTCCTTGGGACTGATAATTTCTCCAGTCCCTCTCAGATAATAAAAAATATTTTTGCCCATTTTTGTTATAGGAACAGTCTCCTTTCAGGAATTCAAATATCTAACTGAGTGTCAAAATCACTTAAAGCCCTATTTGTATTCTCTCCTCCGCTCTAGCTCCAACTTCAGCCTCCTTCATAAAAGAGATGCCTGGGAGTGTGATATTTCACCCAGCCCCTAGCCACTGCAAGTACACCCCTTCTTGTGGGTTCACCTCACCTCTGCAGGCAATTGTGTTGAGTAGAAACAGAAAACTACATCCAGGCTAGCGTCACATGCCATGAGTCCCTGGAGAAAGTGCACACTTTGGTCTACCATCTCTGAGAGTAATGTTCACATCCAAACTAGTCACCTTTCTTCATTCCAAAGCCTGGCAGATGGCATTCAGCACAGTACTTACCTTCCAGAGGTAGAAATAGACATCAACCTCTGGGTGCTGGGGACCCCAGGAGACTCACAGCAGCTTCCCCTAGTTCCTCAAACAACTCTTTCTGAAGAAACCAAGGAATACTCATGCTTATTTCTAACCTCCTTCCCTAAATTCTCGGCTTTCAATTATCCAGCCTGGAAGGTGGATGATGGGTGAACAGTGACAAAACTCCTTTTTAGAAATCTCCTTGATGGATTGGTTGCTATAACAAAACACCAAAAACAGGATAGAGATAATAGCTTAAAAGACAGCATTTTATTTCTCATAGTTCTGGAAACTAGAAAATTCAAGATGGAGTGGCAGCAGATTTGGTGTCTGGTAAGGGCCCAGTTCCTGGTTCGTGCACAGATATATTCATGGCATGTTCCCCCATGGCTGAGACAGGACTCTGAGAAGAACACTAATCCCGTTTCTGAGGACGTCTAACCTCGTGATGTCATCTAATTCTAAACACTTCCTGTGACAGCTATTTTGGAGTGTCAACTTGATTGGATTGAATGTTTCTTTTGGGGTGTGTACATGAGGGTGTTTTCTAGAAAACAGCAGTGCTGAGTCAGAAAACTAAGTGAAGAAGAAGCACCCTCAGTGTGGGCAGGCACCATCCAATCACCCACCCTGAATGGAAGAGGAAAACGGAAGTAGGGGCAAACTCTCTGGTTCCTCCTTCAGAGCAGGTGGGAAGCTGCCCTTGGACATTGGGCTCCAGGTTCTTCAGCCTTTGAACTCTGCGTCTTGTACCAGCAGCCCATTTACAGCTCTCAGACCTTCACCCTCAGACAGGGGGCTGAGCCATCGACCTTCTTGATTCTGAAGCCTCTACCTTCTTGGACTGAGCCACACTACTGACTTCTTGGACTCTCCAGCTTGCAGATGGCCACCATAGAACTTCCAGGCTCTATGATTGTGTTGGTCAGCTCTCTGTTACTATAGCACAATACCTGAGATAGTCAATTGAAAAGGGAAAAAGGTTTTTGGGGGGTAGTCATCATTTCTGAGGGTTCAATCCATGGTTGGCTGACCCTGTGACTTTGGGGCCCATGGTGAGACAGCACATCATGGTGGTAGCATTTGGTAGAGCAAAGCCACTTACTTCATGGCAGCATAACAGAGAGAAAGAAGCTAGGGTCCCAATATCTTCCTCAAAAGAAAT
Organism: Graphiurus murinus; assembly: GCA_004027655.1. Classification (NCBI taxonomy): domain Eukaryota; kingdom Metazoa; phylum Chordata; class Mammalia; order Rodentia; family Gliridae; genus Graphiurus; species Graphiurus murinus. The sequence continues at coordinate 12,362 of PVLC010001294.1, read as the reverse complement.
CCCCAATGGCCTAACTTCTTCCAACTAGGCTCCACCTCTTAAAGGTTCCACCACCTCCCAGTAGGGCCATAGGCTGGTGACCAAGCCTTTAACACCTTACCACACAGACCCTTGGGAGATTCTTTCCCAAATCATGTGAGCCAATAAAAATATATATCATATATAATGTATTTTATATATTACATATATATTTGTCCTATTCTCTGGTGAACCCCAATATACCTCCAAAGCCCCTACCTCCAAATTCCACTACATTAGGGGAGGAGGCTCCAACGTGTGGATTTCAAGGGAACACAAGCATTCATTCCACAGCAGATATTTTCATGCCTCGCTTGGAAATTTGCAGTTGGTTGGCATACAGACCTGTGGGATCTCAGAAACTGAAGCCATTCTATTTTAACATCCTTGTGCATTATATGTATAAATAACTAATATTTATGTGGTGCTTCCCAGTTTAATAAAGTACTCCCTGAAATGATATGTAATGGCTCTAGTGGAAATCGATAAGATCTGTGTGAAACAAAGAAAAATACTCAAAGTGTAGAATTCTAAAAGAGAGAAAAATCACTTTCATCAAGGGGATCAGTTTGCTATTAATAGCTATTCACAGAACTGCAGGAGTTAGCCAGATTCATCAGGAAACACTCTCTCCCCAAAACTTCAACAAATAAGCTTTCAGGATAGCTCAGCCAGCCAGGCTACTGAGGTTCCTCCTCCTCCCAGCCTCACTCATGCCTCTCCACATCTGTCCCACACTCCTGCATCTGTGTGTGTGTGTGTGTGTGTGTGTGTGTGTGTGTGTGTGTGTACGTCTGTATGTTACTACAGATTGAACCCAGGGGCATTCCACCTCCAAGCTACACCTCCAAGCGCTATTTTATTTTTTATTTTGGAACAGGGTCCCACTAAATTGCTGAGGGCCTTGCTAAGTTGCTGAGGCTGGTCTCAAATCTGAGATGCTCCTGTCTCAGCCTCCCAAGTCCTGGAATTACCGGCCTACACCACCATGTCTGTCTCTGTACCTACCTTTAACCTCCCTTTTAGTATATCTCAAACTTTGGAATTTACCCAAGATTCTATTCGAGACCCTCTTCAAACAGACACCTGCTGCCAAACCATGACTTCGGAGGACCTGCACTGAGAGTGGAGCTGTAGTCTCTCTGGTTATGTGCTGGTGCTGCCATAGTCTGAGTTTCCTCTGCAGGGACCAGACGGATATGGAAGCAATGAAGCTACATTATGGCTCCCAACTAGAAGCTGACTACATGTGGACCGTGGGTACCCTGTCATATTCAGACCCACAGGCCCTGACCAGATCCCAGACCAAGTAGGTCTAAACTCTGGGGAAACAGAAGATTTCTCAAATTCCATGTTAAAATGCAATGGCTGGTATCACAGTATTGTTATGGTTTGGATTTAGAATGTCCCCTAGACTCATGTCATAGACAAAGGAGCCATGTTGAAGGTGGGACTTGATCGTGAGGAGGAGTTCCTTGGGGTGTGGCCTTGTGTCCCTCTCCCCTTGTTCCTCTCTCTGCTTCTGGCCTCCACAATGTGAGAGCTGAGTCCTTCTGCTTGTGCTGTCTCTCTGCTTCTCACCACCATGCCCTGAGCTCTGCAGATGTAACCCAGCCTAACATGAATTGCAACCACTGAAATCTTCAGAACTGTGAGCAAATAAATCTTCCTTCTTTTAAGTTGTGGTTGTCAGGTATTTGGGGTCACAGAGTGACAATGCTGACTGAAATAAATATTATGAGATGGGACCTTTTGTAAATTATTAAATCACAAAGGTGAATTCCTCGTGAATGGAATTAGGTGCTCTCACAAAAGAACTTCATGGTGGGACCCTTGCCCTCCCACCTTTGGCAATGTGAGGACACAGTGTGTCTCCCCTCCGGAGGGCATAATATTCAAGGGACCCTCTTGAGACCAGACCCTCACCAGACAACAAACTCCTGATGCCTTGATTTTGAACTTCCCAACTTCCAGAACTGTGAGAAATAAATTTCCATTCTCTGAAAATTACCCGGTGCGGAATATTTTGTTATAACAGCACTAATGGACTAAGATACCTAGGAATAAAAACCTGCTTCCAAGACCTCACCTCTTCTCTGTCCCAGCCCAGACAGTATTGCTAATTGCTTTATTGATTCAGTTCGAATAAAAATTCTGACTCACCCGAGATTCAGAAGAACCTGTTATAGATCCTGAAGAAGTTCATCTGCCTCTCTATACTTCAGGTGTCTCGGTTGTAAACCTATCTCTAACATGCCATGATTCTGTGATTGACCATTAAGCAGGCCTCTGCAGAAATGGATACAGACCTTCTATAGTTAACCAGAGATTTCAAATATTGATAAAGCTTGCCCCTTGCTGCCCAGACCCTGGCCAGAAAACATTAAGCATTCAGGAAAATGCATAAAGCTAATTGCTAAACAGCACTCCTTAGTTGGACTCTCCTTAAGGGGCCTGTAAATGGAGCACAAATAAAATTGCCTCCAATTGTATAGCATACATTTTCTATAATGCTTATAAATGAGTTGACTGTACCTCCTGCATTTCCTTCTTTACCACCCACACACTACTTCCCTGGACTGTTCTGAATGTCTGCATGGCCACCCTTGACCTCTTAATTCCAGAGGTTTGACAGTTTCCCAGGTCTCACAGCCCTCTTCCATACTCTCACTCCCACTCTATTGCATGGAAGCTCTCTCTTCTCTTGACAACCTCTCTGATGCCCCTCTGAAGCCACATGGCCATCATTTTCTCTAAATTTCCATTCTCAGCATCTCTTCTCCCTGTTGTAGCACAGACCTTCTACTTAAGGAACATCTTCTACCAGCCATCTCACCAGCCCCGCCTCTCACCTGAGCTCTCAGACAGACTTTCTAAAGCCCCAACAGGTACTCAAATGCTCTTTTGGAAACCTGGCACTGACCCCTTTTCCTATTTTGGGATGACCTCCATGATCTAATGAGTCTTGGTTACAGACTCTATAAGTAAGCTTAAAAAACAGATATAGTCATCCTTCCTTATCCTCAAGGAATATGTTCCAAGACCACCAGTGGATGCTTGAAACCACAGATAGTTCTAAACCCCATAGATATTCTGCTTTTTTCCCTCTATCTACATACCTGCGATAAAGTTTAATTTATAAGTTAGGTATAATAAGGGATTAATAATAATAGAACAATTATAACAAACTAATGTAGTAAAAGCCAAGTGAGTGTGGTCTTCCTCTACCTATCATCTCTCTCTCTCTCTCTCTCTCTCTCTCTCTCTCTCTCTCTCTCTCCATATATATATATATATATATATATATATATATATATATATATATATAGAGATATATATATATATATATATATATATATATATATATATATATATATATATATATATATATATGGAAAGGGATATATATATACATATATATATACATATATATATATATGTATATATATATATCCCTTTCTCTTTCTCTGCCACAGGGCAGATAGGCAGGTATGTATGTACATACAACAAATATAGTGAACAAAGGAATGATTTCCATCTCAGGCAGGGCTGAGCTGGCACAATGCAAGATTTCATCACACTGCTCAGAATGGCAATTTTAAAGCTGTGGATTGTTTATTTCTGAAATTTTCCACTATTGTTTTTGAACTGTAGTTGACCACAGGAAACTAAAACTGCATAAAGCAAAACTATAGATAAGGGAAGTGTTGTGCTCACTTTCTCTGATGGCCTTGCCTGCCCGTGTGACCTGTGCCTCATGGGTGACCCTGTCCCTTGCATCAGGAGCTCACGAACTAAGTAGAGACTGCCTGGTAGTGGTCGTGCCTGTAGCAATGGCTGTCAGAAGCTCTGGTGTGTACGCTGTGGCTTTGGGGCTCAGAGGCAGTGCGGGGGGTGAATGAGTGACTTGGTGCATGCTTCAGAGTAGGAAATCCTGAGCCTGGTTCTGTGGAGCTCCTGAACACTGAATACTGTAAGGATATGAATACATATCGCCCTAAAAAGTTCCTTTGCCTCTTATATCAGAATTGGTTTGGTTTGTTTCTAATTAAGAATCTTAACTGATACAGTTTTGTGTCCATCATCTCAAATACAACTTGCTTTAAATTGATTCCTCTTTTTTCCCCTAAAACCTGTTGTTTATTGTAACATTTCTTTTTTTTTCTAATGACATTCTCCTTGTCATCCAAACCATAACATGGGAGTTATCTTCAGCTTTCTTCACCCTCTTTCCCCAAACTTCCATTCAACCAGTAGATGCTCTTGGTTTTTCTGTGATACCTTCCTCATTCACCTCTTCTTTTTGATTGACTAGATTAAGTCTCTAACTTAATCTAATTCTATCAGTGTTATACTAATGTGCCTAGTGGTATTCCACCTGCTCACCCTGTCATTGAGTTTTCCTCCTTTCACTTTTTTTTATTAACATTATATGTAATAATGGGGTCCTGGCTGATCCTCCCATAAATGCATACAGTATGCACTGATCAAACCCAATCACTCCTTTTCCACTGCCCCCCTCCCTGCACCCTTCCCAATCTCTAGCAGTCACCATTCTACTTTCAGGTTGACTATTTTAGCTTCCACATGTGAGAGAGAACATGCAGTACTTGTCTCTCTGTCTTACCAAAATGTCCTCCAGTTCATTTCAATTTGTTCCAAATGACAAGATTTCTTTCTTCCTTATGACTGAATAGTGCTCCATTGTGTATATATCTTTTTCTTTATCCATTCATCTCTTGATGGGCACCTAGATTGATTCCATATCTTAGCTATTATGAATAGTACTGCAATAAATATGGACATGCATGTGTCTCTGGCATGCTGACTTCATTTACTTTGGATACATACCCAGAAGTGGGATAGCTGGATCAGATGGTAGATCTGTTTTTAGTTTTTTGAGGAACCTCCATGTTGTTCTCCATAATCCAGTTTCATTTTAGGTGCATATCATTTGAAATTCCCATAACACTATTGTTCATTGTATTAGTTCCTACTCAAAATATTAGGTAGGGCTCCCTAATCCCACAAGATAACTTACAAACAGTTTAGTGTATCCTAGAGGTCAACCAGCCTCCTACCCTTGGATTTTCCCTTTTGCATGCTGTCTCTATTTTTTCCCAGTATTAATCTAGAAAAATATATCAGCTCCTCTTTGGGTTTCTCCAAATACTCCAAACATTGCAAAGTGTTGATGAGAAAATCAGACCTTGAGAATGCCATAGATATGTTCCAAGAGTTCACACTGCACAGATTAGACATGCCCTGAGTCCTTCTTAGCCAGGAAGACACCAGTACTTGGACAGGTTTCCCTTACCAGACCATTTCTTCATTCAACACTCAGTCCACCAGGCCTGTACCCCTCCTTGATGTATTCCACAGGGCAATGGGACTCTGTGGAAGCACCAGCACACAGTAGCGGTGACAGTAGACTTGTTAGCCAGCTTGAAAGGAATTAAATCTTAGTTCAGCCACTCACTGTTCAGGTGGCCTTGGGCACCTAGATTATCTCTTGTAGCTCCATTTATCTCTCAGTGTCTACTTGCTCATCAGCAAGATTAGAGCAACAGGATTCACTTGGTGAGGACCGATGGGTGGATAGATGTAAAACACATAGACTCATGTCTGGCACCGCACACGCATTTATAGCACTTTTTCTATACTTCCCAGGTGCATAAGCCAAATGATCTATCTTTGCTAACCAAATTAAAGTTAGGGCCATGTCTCTCTGTCATAAAAGACCTGACCATAAAAATCATTAGTCATAAAAGATGCAACCATATGGAGCAGGTTTCATTTTTCCTCATTTTTGTCATGAGTTAGTGAGGCCAATTAATGTTCTTTAATAATCTAGTATATTATTTTGGATTTCAGTGACATCTTTTTTATATAATTTTATTGGTGCATCATAATTATACATCATAATGATATTCAAAGTGATACAAACATATTTGCACACGACACTTGATGTGTTTCCCTGGGAACCCCACCCTGCACCCTCTCCCCATACTTCTTAGTGAGATCGGTAGTGACACCTTCTTATACACACACAGAGCATTATCTGAACTGTTTCCTTCGTCACTTCTCCTTTTTCCTTTCCCCACCTCCCTCCTGAGTCCTCTTCCACGATTCTAGTGATTTCTCTCCTTATTTATGTGAAGTTTCTTCTGTTTCTTATTTCTCTCTAGTTTCCAGTAAGAGAAAACATACAACTCTTGACTTTCTTTTTTTAAATATATATATTTTTGGTGCACTATAGTTTCACATCATAATGTAGTTCAGAGTGATAGGGACATATATGCACACAGCTCTTGGTGAGCCTCCCTTTCCCCCACCCCGGCTGCTTCCCACTCCCTCCCCTTTCCCATACATGATACTGAGATTGGCCTTGGTAATTTCACATATGTACATAGTCAGTGGAAGTGTTTCCCTCATTGAATCTCCCTCTACCACCACAACCACTCTCCCCTAAACCCCCTCCCTCACTCCACTGGGGTTTCTTTTCCATTATATAAAGCTCTCCACCCCCATATCCTGATTACTCCCTAGTTTCCACATGGATCCTTTGCTTTCTGAGATTGACTAATCTCACTTAACATAATGTTTTCCAGGTACATCCATTTTCCTGCAAATAACATAATTTTGTTCATCTTTATTGCTAAGTAGAATTCCACTGTGCGTATATCTCATAATTTCATAATTTATTCATCTGTTGATGGACACCTAAGTTGGTTCCATCATTTGGCTATTATGAATTATACTGCTATATACATGGATATGCATGTATCACTATAATATTCTGATTTCAGTCCCTTTGAAAAGATGTACAGTAGTGATATAGCTGGATCTGGATTGTGTGGTGGATCCATTCCCAAATTTTTGAGAAATCTCCACCCTGATCTCCACAACGGCTGCACTATTTGCAATCTCACCAGCAGTATATAAGAGTTCTTATTTCCCCACATCCTAGCCAGCATTTATTGTTTGAATTCTTGATGATTGCCATTCTAATTAGGTGGAATTTCAGTGTAGCTTTGATTTGCTTCTCCCTAATTGCTAATAATGTTGAACATTTTTCTTACATTTATTGGCCACTTATAGTTCTTCTTTTGTGAAGTGTCTATTTAGTTTAATTGCCCATCTCTTGATTGAATTATTTGTTTGTTTTTAGTGTTAAGTATTTTAAGTTCTTTGTGTATTCTAGACATAAGTCCTCTATTTCTTGAGCATGAGAAATTGGGAAATATTAATTTTATGACTATTATAAATATTTGCCCCTTAGATTTCTTAAAATTGCTCACCAAAAAAAAATTATATAATCCTCCAAACATCTGGTGCACTTACTTTTTTCTTAAATAATTTTAACTATAATATTTTTACAAATATTTTTAGACTTTTATTGGAGCATTATAATTATACATCATAATGAGATTCAAAGTGAAACATAAATGCACATGAAAATTGATGTATTTCTTTCCTTACTCCACCCTGCTTCATCTTCCTCCCTCCCTATACATGTTAGTGAGATTTGTATTGATAACTGCATGTACAGTTCAAATAAGGTTAGCTATAAAAAGTATTTAAACATATAGAAAAGTACTAAAAATAACAGACAACTTGGGTATTTTTCTAAAATGCTTATAGTTTGTCTTATACAATAGGTATTTAACCCATCAGGATTTTGTGGATAGTAAAAGGTAGGGATCTAATTGCATCTTTTTACATATAAATTATCAATATAGCTGCATCACTTATTAAATAATCCGTCTTTCATCCAATAATTTGCAATTCCTTTTTGTCATTTAAGTTCTCAGGTATCTGTGGGTCAGTTTCTAGATTTTTTTTATCCTCTAACATGACTTGCCTATATCTGTGTCACAGAACTGCACATTTTCATTATTAGAGCTATCAGTCATGCATTGCTTACTGACAACTGGCATATATTCTAAGAAATGCGTTGGATTTTATCATTGTGTGAACATCATAGAGTGCACTTATACAAACTTAGATGTATAGCCTAAAGCATACCGATGTGTGTATATATATATATACACACAATGCAGCCTATTGCTTTAAGACCAGTATGAACAACACAGCATGAGATTAAATCAAGCACAAGAGAAAAGGATGCAGTCAAGTGAGATGCAGTTTTTAAAAATAATATAGCATCTAAAAGGGAAAAAAGATGTAGTAAATACAAGCTGGATAAGGTTACTATTGATACAACACAGCATTCTCTTTTACTGTAAAACAGTAAACTTCTTGTTATATACATAGAACACTAAAATAATGATTAAAAGAACAGTATAGTAAATATAAAAACTAGCAACATATCCAGTTATTATTATTAAGTAAGGCAATGTACACAACTGTATGTCTATACTTTCATACAACTGGCAGTGCTGTAGGTTTGCTTGCAACAGTATCATCACAAATATAAGAGTAAGTCATTGCATGTACATGAAAAATGTGTTGCATCACTACAATGGTATAATAACTAAGACATCACCAGCCAACAGAAATTTTAGCTCAATCATGATCTTTTGGGGCTACTGTGGTACATGTAGTGTGGTATATGCAGTCCATCGTGTGACTGCATCTCTCTCTCAGACCTCCCTGCTTCTTCAGTTTCTGCTGATTGTGCTTTTGCTTTAACCACTGTTGCTACTGCTTTTCAAATTTGTTTATTGTTTTTGGTTCTTTACTGTTTTCTTTTCTTTTTTTTTTTTTTTTGCGGTACTAGGGATTTAACTCAGGGGCGTCCTACCTCAGAGCTACACCCCCAGCCCTATTTTTTATTCTTTATTTTGAAACCGAGTCTCACTAAGTTGCGGAGTGCCTCACTAGGTAGCTGAGGCTGGCCTCGAACCCGGATCCTCTGGTCTCAGCCTCCCGAATGCTGGGATTACAAGTGTGCACCACCACGCCCAGCTTCTCTACCGTTTTCTATGAATTTTAGGGTAAATATAGTGAGTTCCATGAAAAGAAAATTTATGAGAAGCTTTTTGTTGATGAGTAAGATTTTTATTGGAATCATTGATTTTACAAATTGGGGGAGAATTAGAACCCTGGAAATATTAGCTTCTCATCTGGGAATATGGTATATTTCAACACTTACTTATATCATCTTTTAGGCCTCACAGTAGAAATATTTAATTTTCTCTACAACAGTATCATATTTTTTGTAGTTATATACCTGATAAACTTACAGTTTGGGATAATATTGACAAATATTATCCTTTTAAGACCAAATCATCAATCATTATGGTACTACTATTAATTTGTATATATGATTATACCTGTATCTCACATAATATATTATTAAATATTATCATGTTATATTATATTATTAAATCTGTATCTAGCAACTGTTGAATGTTGTTATCAGTTCCAGTGGGTTATCTATAGAATTTATTGAATTCCCATATGGACATTCATGTCATCTACAAAAAAATTATAGCACTTTGCATCTTTCTTTCCAGATATTACTTTAATACTGCAAATCTGTCTCATCACTCTGGTGAGGGGCCTTGGTACAACATTCAATAGAGACAGTAATAGTAGATATCCGTATCTTTTCACCAACTGATTCTAACAGGTCATCCTGAGGAAGTTTCTTTTTTTCCTACTTTATTAAATGTTTTTATCTTGGATGACTGTTGGGTTTTTTTCTAGCAGTGCTGGGATCAAACCCAAGACCTTGCACATGCTAAGCAAGTGCTCTACCACTGAGCTACATCCTCAGCCAAGACTGTTGAATTGTAAAATATATTTTTCTTGCCTCTTTGGAGGTGTTCACATGCTTTCTTCTTTAATATGTTTATGTGGCAAGTTTCATTGGTAGATGTACTACATTAAATCATTAATATCACATCATCTTTCCATTCCTTGCTTTGGAGTCCTATTATTTTACTTAGAATTTTTCCTTCTGTGTTCATCAGTAAGAGCTGTGTATAATTTTTCTTGTTCACAGTGCCTTTGACCAATTTTTGTAACAAGATTGTACCTGTATCATAAAAGAAATTAGAGAGATTGCCTTCTGTTTTATGCCCCGGAACACATTATTCTTGTCTTATGAGAATTATTAGTTCTTTAGTATTTTATGGGAATAACTAATGATATAGTTTGGGCCAGTGATTTTAGGGGAGTGATTTTTACTACCTGCTCAATTTTTTTAAAAGTCAGTACTGCATTGATTTTCTATGTCTCTTTGAGTAGGATTAGAGGATTTACATTTTTCTAGGAAGTTGTCAGTTTTCACCAAGCTTTAAAATTTATTGGCATACATTATCTTATGAATTTTTAAGTCTATATGGTTACTGTAGTTATATATTAAAACTCTTTTTTATTTCTAATGGCACTTTTGGTGACTTCACTAATAGCTGTGTCTATTTTATTAAGTTTTTTTTTACCTTCAAGAAAATAATTTTGAGGAGAGTTGGTCTTCTTGATGGTTCATTTTCTATTTCTTTTATTTCTGTTCTTCATTATTTCATTCTTTAAATTTACTTTGTTCTCATTTTTCTAACTCCTTGAATTGTATCTTTAACTTGTGAATTTATTTTTTCTTATTAAACTACATACACCTAAGAATATGATTCTTTCTGCACATATGCCTTATAACCTCAAAGTTTGATATGCAGAAATTTGGTAGTCATTAATTTCCAAATATTTTCTAGTTTCCATTGTGACTTCAATTGACTCAAACCATTAAGAGATTTAAAAGGGTGGGGTTTTTAATTGTCTGTATGTAAAAAATGATTGGTATCTCTCTTTTATAAATTTCTAGTTTTATTTCTTGCAGATGACAGAAAGTGGATTTTAGCAGATAATATACAGTATATCAATGTCTTAGCATTTTTTTAAAAATTTGCTTTATAGCTTATTGAGTACCTAGGTTTATTATAGATGTTTCATGTAAATGTGAAAAAAAAAAGTGAATTCTCCAAATGTTGGATACATGATTCTGTGTAATTTATACCTTTCATATGTTTATTCATTATTTATTAACATATCTTCCAGTTTCTAAAAGAAGGCATTAGGAGCCCCACAAATACATAGATTTGCTTATACCTTCCTATAATTATATCAACATTTACTTTATATATTTTAGTGTTATTTGTTAGTTGTATACAAGCTGAAGATTAGCCTGCTTTCTGGTAAGGTATTTCTTTTGTCTTTGAATAATGGCTATCTTTGGAGGAGGAGGATCCAAGATGGCGACTGAGTGAACCGTCTTTTCACAAACGCCTTGATTTGGATCTAAATTTACCATAAAAAGATCTTTTCAACAGAAGGAAAAAAGCGAAATCTGAACCACAAACAAATAAAGAAGATCAAGAAAGCAGAGCGGGGACAAGAAAAGATGCCATAGCGCAGCGATCCGCGCTCCGCGCAGACCCCCGCCGGCCTGGCTCTGCCGGGGCAGGCAGCAGCCGGGCTCAGCGCCGAGGAGGTAGGCTGTGGAATGGCAGGACCAGGAGCCTTGGGGGCCACCCAGACGCTGGGAACGGCGAGCCCCGGGACACAGCACCCCTGGCACCCTGCGCTGCACCCAGGCGGAGATCAGAACCGTGGGGCATTCAGCGTGGGCACCCGCGGGTCTGGGTTCTGTCCCGGCGCATCGCCTCAGCGCGGAACTGCGACCGCCCAGAGCCTGAAGTGGGACGCAGTTTCTTGGCGGAGGCCTGGGCCTGAGGTGGGAGCGGAGGAGCTGAGTCCAGGAGGGGCAGGATGAGTCAGCGGGAGCCGGTGGGCCGTGAAGTGGCAGCCCACCATCCCCCCTGCTAGCCCTTCCCAACCAGCTACCCGCCATCTGGCCAGACTATCACCAGCCTGCGCCCCTCAGCAACCCGGGAAGGTCGAGCAGGCAGGTCAGCCTCCAGGGATGGAAAAGTGAGCCTGAAGCAGATCGGCCGAGAGCCCAGCCTCTTGACTAGGGGAAGAGAGGGAGTGCTTGAAGCCTGGGTGTGAACTTGGAGCGCCTGGGTGGAGATCGGGAGATTTGGGGGACCCAGCGTGTGGCTGCCACCATCTTAGCCGCCAGCGCCCTTCAACCATCCTCCCCTCAGCTATCCAAACCATCATTGTCCGACTGCGCCCCCAGCTGTCCAGGAGGTGGAACAGGCCGAACAGCAGAGAACCTAGCCTGCACGCCAGCCCCTCCCACCAACTTCCTGCTAGCTACACTGACCATCATTGTCCATCTGCGCCACCAGCCATTAGAACAGGAACAGGCCGAACTGCAGGGAGACGTAAGTCGAGTCACGCGCACCTCGAGTGCAGGGTGCGGGATTCACAAAACAAAGGATAGACTCAGCCATCCGCCCTGCTAGAGCCTAGAC